>JANSVA010000218.1:11359322-11369803 GCA_025504915.1 Erythroxylum reticulatum | reverse complement strand
TAGCCAAACTTCTCAAGTTTAATTCAAGACAAAGCTCATCTCAATAGCACAACCATATCAAAAGTTATGATCAAAAACCTAAAACCTAAAAAACTCAATTCATAAGTTCTTCTTAATCATGTAATTTTTCAATCTCAACTTTAACGAAACTTATTCTTATTCTTGTTCTATCTTTGCTCTAAAAAAATATGGCAACATAACGGCTGTATTTTACAAAAATCATATGGTGGCATGATAGGCAAGTGACACATGTCATTCCCTCAAATTTTTATTTTATTTACTTCCAATTTCTAGTCCAATTTCTCCCAAAATTCCAATGGCTCAAGGTAAGAAAGTCTAAAATCATGCCTCTAATTTTCCAGTGCCATTGGACAGTCATTTCCAGTACCGGAAACCAATTCGTCTGCCACTTGGCAATTTTTCTGGTCTGGAAAAGTATTCCGAAAATTTCCAGAAAAATTTCTAAAATTCACCAAAAATGCAAAATACACAAAAATTCACTCAAATTAAATTTTCAAGCACAATATCATAATTTTCACAATAAACACATATGCCGAGAAATGTCATGAATGCATGTACCGTCATGTGCATAGACAAAAATTGCCATTCATATATATATAAAGGCCATAACATGCATGCTCTTGCCGAGATGAGTTTATACACTCATAACTTGTTCCGATTTACTATTTTACCCTTCCCATCGGTGATGGGATGTTACACACAATATCTCAAATCAATTCTAGCTTTCAACCATTTTTAGGCCCTCTTCATTTTAATGTTAGGGCAAACAATTCTTTTTATTGTATAACACCTCATATGGTATTCTAATGATATCATTATGATAATGATTGTTATGCTTAAATTCGATTAGAACTATACATTAATCTCATGTTCTTATGAACTCCAAAATATAAGCTTTAAGCATATCTCCAACAGTTAAGACTATTGGCAAATGAAAAATTTAGTCACTTGTTTTTACATCTTTAACGTTAAGTACTATTTCGACGTATTCCTAACGGGATGTATATCTTAGGTTGTTATTTGTACTTTCTCTAGTAATCTCTTTACTCAATCATCTTTATCAGGTAAATATACCTCTTAGTTCAATCATAAAGTATCATTTTTCCTATTCAAACTCAAAATTCCTATTCAATTTCAATTCCTCAATAAGATTTATAGATTCTGAATCCTTAATTTAGGTTTTGCTAAACTTTTCATTTGAAATTAATCTTAAATTTAATGGCTAATGATACTTTGATTTGCCTAAAATTTAACTCAACATTATACACTCTTTATTACACTAAATTTGATAAGCTCAATGTTCAAATTTGTGATACATTGCTATTGAATTTTCTGTTTAATGCATCATACTACTACACTAGCTTTACTGGGAAATACTCATTTGTACAATCATAATCATTTAGTAATTCTATCCATTGTCTTGGTCTTATGTTGAGTTCTTTTGAACCTAATAATTACCTCAACTTAAATGATCTGTATTTTTATATATAGATCCGAAATGTTTTTGTACATATAATGTCTCTAAACTTTCAAAACAATCACTATTACAATAAATTCTAAATTATGTATCAAATAATCAACTCATGGGAGTTGAATTGTCTCTACGCATACAAAATCACTTTATAATGTTGCAAAAGACTGCATCATAATCTTTGGTGTAAAACCTTATTATATACTACATAATCTCTAAATCCAAATGACATGATTAACATTGGGGTTATAGTTCCTTGAAATTCTTTTCACATTGATCACACATACGATTTATACGTTTTTCCTCAAACATTTTTGTTAAAGGGCCAAGATTAGTAAACTCTTTAACAACCTCTGGTAGTCTCTAAATTCTAGCTAATTCTAGAAAACTTTAGATCTTATATATGCGCCTTAGAGCTTCTCACTTTATCATTATCTCAATTTTCTCTTTGGGTCTCTTAATATGCCATGTTCAGATACTATACAACCCAACATTTTATTGATCAAGCTAAGATTCACTTTTATGGAACTTGGCATATAAATGTTTCTACCTTCATGATATGTAAGATTTCCTTAAGTATTCAAAATATTCTTCTTAACTTTTCAAATACATTCAATAAATCATCTATGATCATTGTCACTAATTGATCTAATTTTGCTCGGATCGCTTTAATCTTCAATGCCATGTTACTATTGGGAGCATTGTTACTCAAATAAATATAGCCAAAACTCTACGTGCTTATGATTAGTTCTTGTAATTCCTTAAGTAACTAATACCTTAATGAGGTAATATTATCTCATGTTATTTTCGGTTTCCCAATTGACTTATTTTCTCGAATGATTTCTCCATTCATTCGATTTCCTATGATTTTACATTGTCTTATTCTAATATCTGCTCATTTATACTAGTTTCTCCACACATTTCAATTTATTTGCAACATACTTCCTGTGTTGGTAACACATTCATCATATCTAATTTGTATCTCCTATGCATATTTGCATAGAATATAATATGGACCTAAATTCTCCTCGCATTAGAAATAATGTCTCTTCAAGTTCAATAGTCCAATCACATAGTTGGATACTTTACATCAAATAAAACACATATACTCTTTATAGCATCTTCCACCTGATGCCTAAGTCTCAGTTAGGAATAGGACTCCAATATTCACTTCTCACTTATTAAATTTTCATTTCTAATTTGTTTCTTCATTGATCATTCTTAAATTAAGCTATCTAGTCTGCTTAACCTAATTTGGTGAAATTCTTCTTCGAAAGAAGATTTCTTGTTACTATCATCTATACTGTTCATGTAACCTTTATCAATCCACAATTTCCATCATTGCTGATCAGACATTCCTAGTACCTCAAGAAGATCACCTTACTAGGTCATAATGTTTTATTTACCAAAGCTCGACGATGTATTAGACATGATTACTATCATAGATGCTTAGGTGTGTACCATCAAGGTCATCCCATTCTATCCAGAGCTTTATTTTCGACAAATCACTAATTTATTCTTACATTAATGCTACTTTGATCTCAATTGGTTCTAGACAACATTTCTCTCTTTATTCCTACCACAGTCTTGACATAAATCTATTTTTGTCAGGCAACTATCTTGCCCTACACTTTTTTCCTCGTATTATCACTCCTACTAACATAAATTTTACTCTAATTTTCCTGAATTTACCTCTTCTAATGTTACATCATTTCATAATAATTCAACTACCATATTGATCGCATTAGCTCTTCTCTTTTAATTCATGATTTTTTTTCCTTAATCTCATTCATACATAAAATCCCATTTTATACACATTTCCAACTTTGTCCATACTACATATCATTCATCTATTGTAAAGTCAATTATGTCTATTTCATTCCCCTTTTATTCTTTCCTCATTTCTATCTCATCTTCCGATTGTCATTTATTTCGTCTTTTATATGTATATCCTTAGTCAATTCAGAATTATAGAGGCATAACCATTATGAAATTCTAGTCTCAATTCCACATAAATATTCTTATATTGAATCATAAACTCCTATCACAATAATCACACAACCATTCTAAGTCCAAGTTCAACCTTTCAAGGTTATAGAAAATTTTATTTTCTTTTAACTTGGATTGTACACTTTAATCTCATCATTTCTAATTATATCCCTATTTTCTTCAAACAATCCACAACAATGCATTCACATTTATTTAACACTCGAGGATATATCATCATAGTACAATATTGATGTCATTCAATAATACATCCACAAATACAAATGCATTGAATCTATATCTGTCATATCTAACTATATACTATTTCTCATTTCTAGATATCCACAGACTTTTATTTTCTCATATTCTGACAGATTATTATTCTTCTCACTATTTCTATCAGCTCAAGCTCTTAACAAATGCTCATGTGTGTTACTCATATGAATATAACTCTAACTGAGGATTAGTTGCTACTGCCTACTATGATATGACTAAAATGTATGTAACTTGACACATGTTTCGAAAGATGCCCATGTAAGATACTAAATCTGGGCTTTGATATCAAACTGTAGCACCCCACTCTCGCAAGACACGTACTTGACATCCTGAGTAATGTCCGAGTACATACCCTCCAAGGGTGGCATCCTAGAACAGTTAAACACTTAGATCTCAGTATAATTTTTTTAAAATATCACGCGTATATGCAGAATTCCATAATCAAATTTGAGCCTATACTTTTATTCATAATACCAAAATCATAATTTTTATTACGCTTATTGATCAATCTTATTTGCAAAACATTTCCCAATTTCGAAAGTTATTACATACAAAAATATTCAAATACACGTTGTACAGAAATTTTAGAATGCATAATTTGATACAAAAATAAGAAAACAAATGCAGACGCCAACTAATCTCAACCTATATCTCTTACTTGAATGCAGTGGCTATACTCCCGTTAGCCTAACAGGGTAACTCTTTAGAGCCTGAAAAATATTGCAAATTTGGGGTGAGTTTTGCAAACTCAGTGAATGACCATCCTTGATGGTTCACTCTATCACATAACACATCACATCATATCTCCACATAATTTACATCACTTCATTTAACATATAACATCACATTTAGAGCAGTCAAATCTATCATTTCAATCATTTAAAATACATATATCACTTATAATGCAATGCACATGAGACTCACTTTCATTTATTACTTTGTTGTGACCGAGTGCTTATAACTGTCCCTATCTATTGTGGATACCGAGTTCATTGACAACTGTCCCGTATTCGTTGGGGATATCAGGCTCATTTTACATATTGAGCCTTTAGATCTTAATCACTTTTTGAGCTTTAAGATCTTTTTCACATTCTGAGCTTTAAGTTCTTTTTCGGTGGCTACTCCGGTCATAATTGCCTTTATCTTTTATGTATTCATGTAATAAAATGCATCGCATTCTTATAATTTCAGTCTATCACATGCTTTCAGGTTCACATTCAATTTCATATTCATCTTCGGACCTTAGTTCAACATTCAACAATCAAGTTAAGAAAACACATATTTCTTTCACATTCACATACAAGGAGAACTTCAATGTTCTCACATATAACTAGCTCTTCAGACATTCAATGTTCGAAATCAACACATTCACATTAATCGTATTCACATTGCATAATACCCATATCAAAAACCATTTAGTGTAGAAATTGAAATCAGAATAAACAATGAAATGAGACCATCTAGGTTGACTCACAGTACTTTCCATATTAGCATTAACTTCCATGATCTGGAAACGTCTAAATGGGGACGTTTATCCTACACATCAAAATTATGCAATACATACGATACACTCACATTAAAAATTGTACAAATTATAAGTATTCATTTATGCAAAAATGTGTATCTGGAATAAGTACAATGCATGCTCAATGGCAATCTCAGGTATATTATCAAATTTCACATCTTATGCATATTGTCATTTTTAATAATATTTTCTTTCATAATATCCAATTCTCATTCACTTTTACTGAATACTCATTACTCATCTCCGTTGAACCATAACTACAATCATATGAACATCTTCATTTCTTTATACTCATACCTTTCGTACTTTAATATCAATAGTTCACTCATTAATGTTATTCTAACATTGTAAGATAAAAAATTATCCAAACTATCATTTCTTTTTATAACATCTCCAAAATTCCAAATCTTCGGGTCTATTTTCCATGAGCATTTTGACAAAGGAAATGGAGCAATTTAAGGACACTTTCTTCTAGAATGTTTCTCTCTTATGTCTTAAGTTCTATTGACACCAAGATCATAAAATTTGATTCAATATTCCAAAAGTTATACTCCAAATAATTCGGACTGTTCCAACTGTAACAGTATTCTATACTCAACTTCAAGTCAGATTCTGGAATTCTAAAGATAGAATTAAAATTTTATGTCTTTAGAAAAATTGTGTCCCTATGTCTCTAGTTTAATCTAAATTAAGAATAATTCTATTTGGATAACTATAGATCAATATATCGCTAAAATATCGAAGCATGTTTAATGAAAATACTTCATTCATCAATTTTCCAGAATTGTTCATCATTTTCATCCCAAATTTGTCACTCAATCTCTCCCAAATGTTTTCGGAAGATGATAATTTTTTTGTACATTCTCCATTTTTATTTCACCATTTCAACTCCCTTTCAGCTCAACATATTCTTAAATAAATTAAAAACCATAATTAACACCAAATATCAAAAACCAAAAAATTCTCCACGCATGTTCTTCATTACTTGCACTTTCCTTCATTTTTCTACATTTTGTTGATCTTCTTCTTTTCTTTATCCTCAATCTAAAATTTCTAATTTATATCTACCCCATTTAGGGCTTCCATTTAATTCAAATCATCCACAAACAAAGCCAAAATCCCAAAGTATAACTCAAACGTTAAAATAAAAAAATTCAAAGCTGTGCAGGAAAGTTGGTCGTGGCGAAACCAGGAGTTGGCTGTAGCGAAAGTGTCCCGAGAGGAATCCTCGTAAGATCCTGCAAGTTAGCTACAATGAAGCAAGGAACTTTCACAGAAAGCAACAAACAGGACTCATCTTCCAATTTTCTAGATCTTACACCTAATATAACTTGTACAAAGATCACTTTTTCTACTTCGTTACTCTTCATACTCAACTCCATTTCAACTCAATCTCATTCACAAATAAATCATGATCTATATTTGATCATTAACTAAAAAACAGGACATGTGCATATACCATTCATCAACAATTTTCTACACTGATCTTAACACCATTATGATGATCATTCTACCTCAAAAACATATCTATAATAATATATGAATTATTACTCATCATACATATCCAAAAACAAGACATTTACTTAAGCTTTTCATCACTCACGTTCATCATACACAAAACACCATTTTATGTTATTTAACCTCTAACTATCATCAAACATGCTTCATTTAACATTACCCATGAATATTAACAAGCTACTTACTTAATTTAGCTCCAAATCTTCAAAAGTAACACTTAGCCCTAGCTCTTAAGCATCACCCAATCTTCATCTTGAAGTTAGATAGGCTAGGTTTTTCTTGTAGCAATTGGAAGAAGCAACCAAATGGAAGTAGCAATTGATAGATGGAAGCAAGGTGTAACATTGATGAGGTAAGAGTGAGTGAAGAAATGAAAATGGAGAAGAAGAAGAAGAAAAGAAAACCACAAAGAAGATGAAGAAAAAAAGAATAAAAACACTTAACTTGGTCTTTCAAAGTTAAGAAAAAATTGACTTTAGACTTGAACACTTGTCCAATTTCTAAGACCTTAGCTAGTTTCCTAACTAACTAGTTCTTACTGAACTAGTCCTATAACTCCATCTTTTCTTTCCAATTATCTCTAAAATTTTCAATATCATCTTATTTCATAAATTCTAAAGTCATCTCCAAATCTTCAAAGTCATTTTCTCAATAATTTCTAAAGTCACTTTTAAAAAAAAAATTCTCCAATATCATTTGTTTCTTATTTCTATTTCCATCCATCAATTTACTTGCCAAGTGACATTTTTCTTAATATAATAATAATCAAGAATTTTGGAAAATTTTCCTAAAATTTCCCAAAAATTCTAAATAAACAATTTATGCACTCTACTTTGATTTTCGATACAAATAAACCACAATTCTCAATAAAAATTACCTTTCACATATATAAATCAATTATACCTAGAAATTTTCAATGAATGCATGTACAATTATTTTCATATGAAAAAATTCAATATTCATGTGTATGTGCATATCATATAATGCCTGAGCCTGAAATGCATTTTCTAATCTCTCAATAATCTCTCATATATATACTGTTCTAGCCTCAATGTGAGTAATGGGATGTTATAGCTTTAACCCGAGCATGTTTAATCTTATGATAGTGGGTTCTGCTTATCTAAATTTGTGTGATTTAGAAGAGCAAACTTATGATCATATGAATTTGGAGGCAAGGTTAGGAACAATATATAAGATATATTTTGGCAAGATTTGTCACTTAGCGAATCTAGGAGTTATATGAGATATGATTGATAAAGTTGTTATCTAACTAATTTTAAGTCTAGTTGGTTTGTTGAGCGAACTCAAGGTCAACTATATTTGAATGGGTTCCTAGGCCACTAGAGAGATTAGAGTAATCTTTTTGAATAGTAGTCAGGGCTATTATTTTGAATAAAGTTGTGGGAGTAACTAAATGCATGATTAAAGTCCTAATCTTATTTGGTAGTCATGACATATAATTGATTACTTGCTTTTCTTACATTTATATTTTGTTTTTAGTGGAATTTACCTTATTTAGTATAGTTGATACTAAATTAGTGAACCAAATTTCTTGGATATAGGTTATGTTTGAGAAGAGTTCTCAAAGTTAGATAAAAAAATTATTTGCCCATTATGCAAAATTGTTATAATCCTTGTTGAGGATTTGGTGTTAAAGTTTTAGAGATATGTGAAAATCTTTTGGATGAAAAAATGTATTGACATTTTTTAGTTGACTAATGTCTTATAAACTTTGATGACAACATGTAAGATGTATGCCACCACCATGATAACAAGATGCAAGTGGTTGTATAAAGTACAGTCGAAAGATATAGTACCTTGTAGGAATTGCTCTATTTAATTTAGCCTACTAAAAGCATAAGTGTGAACTACAATTAAAGGCTTAACAATAGGATGATAATAGTAGTCATGAAAAGAAAATTATTGTATGACTTTTCTTGCCTATATGTGGTATGATAAAGATCATATGTGTTTCTAATTCATGCTTATAAGTATTTGATATTGAATTTAGATTCAACATTATTGTAATGTTCAATGTATGGCTAGAAATAGATTGTAAAGTCAAAGTAGTTTATCCAAGTTTATGCAAATAATTTGTAAATGTATGGGATCAAAGGAGACTCATACTTAACATAAATGGCAAGAATAAAAATTTGGATAATCGAGACAATCCTTTTATGTCATGTTGGTTAAATCAACAAAACGAGAACCATAAAGTAACATATAAGGATATCTGTATCCTTTTGATTATGAATCATATAAAACTTGTGCAACTTGTCAAGTTGAAGAATAACCAAGTCAACCTTTGGTGAAAGGATGATGATGGTATGAAATTGTTAAATCTTATACATGTGATGTATTGGATAGAATAATAATTCATAAAAAGGATAATAATTATATTTCATTAGATTACCAATGACTTTATATGATATAGTCATATTTATTAAATGAAATAATTATTTAAAATTTTGAAAATTCAAATTGTTTAAATCTAAGTAGAAATTAAGCATTGAGAATGCTGAAGCGATGAGATCAATTTGGTGAGTTTTAAATTTCGGTTATCTATAGGGAATGAGATTCTTTAGTGAATTCCTTCACAACTAAATTCATAAATGTATGGATTTATGTAAGGAGTAAAACATAATATGACATATTGTATAATGCAATCATATTTCTTTTATAGCAATGCCTGGTATAATGACTTACCTTCTTTATTTCCAATTAAATCAATTAGCAAGATTTCATATTAGATATGAAATGCTATGCCTTTGAAATAGTTAAAGCTAATGATTCAAGGATGTGATACTTAGCTAAACCATATATTATCCATTTAGTTTATAACTAAATTAAGTAATAAAATATTATGGGATATCTAAAAGGTTGGATATAATCTTACAGATTCATTGAATAAATTGTTTGGTTCAATATATACTTATAGGAGAATGGTTCTCAAGATAAGATGTGGGAGTAAGAAGGAATTTAAAATGTTCAAATCTCATAACGTTACATTTAATTAGAACTAGTGCCTTTAATGATAAATTGATGTATAGTTGAAAGGCGACGAGACATTGAAAGATTCGTTTTCATGATGAATTCAAAGAGTTTGTTTTGAAAATGATTATGAATTTATCATATCTGTAAGAAGGTTAGTAGGAGTATAGTTGTTCTCTTCAATAGGAGTATATGGAGACATTGCTCATAGAGAACAAAAGTTCTAACTTTCAATTATCGAACACATAATTTTCTAAGAACAACTCTTGTTGGATATGAAAAGGTAACAACTTAATTATGAGAATTAGATCTATAGAGATATATTAGATGTTGGTAACTTATTCTAAGTCCAAGTTCATAGATAATGTACTAAAGATGTTTAGTATTTAAGATATTGGATACTTGTGAAGTATTAAAGATATCCATTACTTTATGTGTGAGTTGATATTTGAGTTCAAGGTGAAAAGGATAGAAATTTAGAAGTGAATCATAATAAAGGTTTATTTACTTAGAACAATGTCATTTAGGATTGGAAAAGCTCCAATGTAGCATTTGGTTGCTAATTAAGTCATAATACATTTTTTCGTTTAGTGGAAATGATTAATTGGATCAACGTGTTCTTTAGTGAACTTGATATAGTTTCTTTGCATTGTTCAAGACAGTAATGTACTGTAGAACATTAGAGCCATTGGG
>JANSVA010000218.1:11343646-11359222 GCA_025504915.1 Erythroxylum reticulatum | reverse complement strand
GAGATATTTAATAAATAAGGATCAATATGAGATATTAAATCTTATATAGATATAATTGGTATTTAATTAGAATTATTAGTAATTCTAATTAAAGCTTAATTGAAATTAGAATTTAATTTCAATTAAATTACTAAAACATCCTAAGCTTCTTATAAATAGACTTAAGCTCTATGGAGCTAGTAGTTTTTGCTTAACCCTCTCTGTAAGAGTTACAAAGTTCTCTCAACCTGTTCTGTGAATACCGTTAGAGGCCGAATACTTGTACGGCTATGGTGGTTGAGACGGATTAGTTTCAAAAATGATTTAAAAGATACAAAAAGATAAAGATTAAGCTTCAGAATAAGGTACGAATTAAGTTTTTACTTTATTATGATTTATGTTAATCATTTTATAGTGTTGGATCCCGTTTTTGGAACCCAAACATTCGGAGACATTTGACGGAAAATAGTACTTGCCTTTAACTATAAACCTGTTTTGGGGACACTTGAATAACCTTCATCATGGGTTTCAGATTTGGGTGATCTTTAGGGTAGCTTAAAAGAGGACTTCAAGATCTACCACTTTTGTAAAGAACTTGAAGACATAATCTATCGTCTGAAGAGTCAAAATGGACCAGATGATGGTATTATATGAATAGTAAACAAAAGAAAAAGTCTTAGTCATAAAAGCAGAAAGCAGACGAAACAAAAGATAGACAAAGCGAAGAGGGCAGACGAAATAAAAGAACAGATAAAGCGAAGAGGGCAGACAAAACAAAAGAATAGACGAAACGAAAGACAGACGAAGCAAAAGTCTTAGGACGATGCGAGGTCATCTTAAGACGAAGCAAAGTCATAAGACGATACGGGGTCAACTTAAGATGAAGCAAAGTCTTAAGATGATGCGGGGTCAACTTAAGACGAATCAAAGTCTGAAGACACTGCGGGGTCAACGTAAGATGAAGCAAAGTCTTAATACGATGCGTAGCAGGTCAACTTAAGATGAAGCAAAGTCTTAAGACGATGTGGGGTTAACTTAAGACGATGCGGGGTCAACTTAAGACGAAGCAAAGTCTTAAGACGATGCGATTCAACTTAAAATGAAGCAAAGTCTCAATACGATGTATCTTTATAAATGATGCATCTCTTAAAACAAATGACGTCATCACAAACAATATGATGTCATCACAGATGATACGTCTTTATAGATGATACATCTGTACAGACGATGCATCTCTTAAGATGAATGACATCATCACAAATGATATGTGTTTACAGACGATACATCTTTATAGACGATGCATATTTACAGACGATGCACCCTTACAGACGAAATGACGTCATCATAGAAGATATGAAGTCATTACAGATGATACGTCTTTATAGATGATAAATCTTCCCTTTTATAAAGACCATAACTTTCGACTCTAGAGTCCAAAGTTTCTATACTATATGTCGATGGAAAGTTAGACACTTAAACTACAACTTTTCAGAGGACAAATTTAACTAATTTAGCCTTAATTAGTAAAGTTTCCCCTGAAAGTCAGCACACAACTTATACACCTATGAAAGGCTTAAATCAAGAACTGTACATCTACCAAGAAACATGCACATATGCCTAGGGACTTTTAAGTTTTTGTTTAACTCATTTGCCCAAACAATAAAAAATCATACATCACTTGATTATATCAATACAATTTGAATAAGGGCTTAACCCTAAAATACAACATAAATAGGATGCTCGATGTTTACATGCTTATGAAGCTATCCCAAAAGTGAACAAACTAACTTAGTGATAAAAGCTACTATCTTGGAATTTGCCCAAATGCCTTATAAAGATCACTTATCTTCTTGATCTGTACCTGAGGAGGGAATAATGGGTTGAGCTACACGGCTCAGTGGCTAATATATATATAGCCATTGGTAATTGGCCACATATTCAAGCATATGTATATGTATATTTAGTAATACTATCATTTGTACTTTATTCAAGCAATTTAAACATTGATCAATACAACTCAAACTTAATACACATCATAAACTTCAGCCATTTAAACATAACACTTTATTATGCACCATAATTGAACATCTAAAGATGCAATGCACAACAATTGGTCGAGGGTTCCGTGAACAAAATAGAGAAATCGAAGTTTACTCCGTGAACAAAATGAATCCACTTTTTGGATTTCATGTGCCACAAGTGGGCAACCGGGAGAAGGCTTTATATTGATGTGCATGTGACTATGAAATGGTTTCTCTCTCACCTAAACAGAAGCACATAAACATGCTCAAATCATTTTATAAATTCTTTCATACTTTTCATGCCCTTTCCTTTCTTTTCATTTATACAAAATGCCATAACAAGGCATAAAATGATCAAAATCACAATTCGCACTCTCATGCTTCTTTCATTTCATCATATTCTCGTATTTTCATGCTTTTTCTCCTTTTCATTCAACTTCAAATGTTATAACCTTTTCCAAGGTATAACATAACCACAATGCATCATGCATTTCAAGTATTCACAATTATTTCAATTTCATGCATATCAATTTTAAGCAAAACCACATACACACATATAGGTAAGAATTTGCCCAATTACACAATAACTATAAATACATTACCCACCTAATAGGCTTGCAAAAATCCAAGTCAAGCTTGCCTTTCCCCTTGCTCTTGAGTAGGATTCCCTTGGTTTCCTACCACAACCAAGGTTCCATTCAAAACCAACATTGTAATAAATTTATAAACTGCAAAAAAATAATAAAATCATAATAAACACAATGAAACTCAAATCTAACCTACCCATAGTCCATCTAGGTTAGAAAACTTAAGATTTAGTTTAGAAATCCTAAAATCAATTTAGGTTCTCCTAATCCATCTTCTTCCCACAAAACCTCTTTGCTCTCAAACTCCTTCATCCTCAATACAACCCATTCCTTTAATAAAGCAAGAAAAAGATGATTAACCTACCTTAACAAACTCGATTTTTCCTCTTCTCTTTCACTGAAACTTCTCTTCTTCTCTCCTATTTTCGTTTCTCTCTTCTTTCTCTTTGGTTTTCACGACACTTCTCTCTTCTTCTAACACAAAACCATTTTAATGGTCTTTTCCCCATTTTACCCTTCATTTACCTTGTCCTTACCCTTTTGCCCCTTCTTTCATTTAATCTATCTACTAACTCCTTTAAGCTAACTTACTTCTAACCTTCTCATATTAATTCTAACTTAATTCAAATCCTTCCATCAATTTCTAATCTCTATTTATGCCACTAAATTAATGACTACATTAAAAAATAATAAGAAAAATAGAATAATCAACCAAAACCTAAAAAAGAGCTAAATAATAAATCACAAAAATTGGAAAAAATTTTTGGGGTCCAACATATAGAATTAAATAGATCTTGATTTTCTAGAAATCAAAAGTCACATAAAAGTTTCGTGATTATTTCGCTATGGTCGGATTAGATCTCGACTCGATTTCCTAACAATTATAACATTTGAACTTGGCTGAACTTATGGAAATTTACTTCATTTTAAGGAGTCCCAGAATATATCCTTCCTTGCCTAGCACAAACTTGTCAGAAGTGGCAAGCAATATTTGTTAAATCCTGCATTTGAGTGCATTTGTGGGAGATATGCCTTAAATTTTTGGTGCGTGGTGGAATTCTAGAAACTAATTGGTACAACTGGTACAAAACAAGGATATATGATTGATACCATTTTCATAGTGGTTAAAAAGAGTTTCAAGTCAGAAGCAATCCAATGCGGGCCAGGCGCTGGATTCATGACGTGATTTCTGAGGACATACAAAAATAGAGTTTGAGTGCCTTAGGCTTTTATGGAAATAAAGATTCATTATATTTAAAATTGCTCAACGCATTTGACCAATGCAAATCAAAAAAATATGATGAAATTGTTAAAATATTAGATAACTACCATATTCTTAAGTTTCAAAGAATTTAATTTTATGGGTACACTTGATAGACAAGAATATAAGTTTTTTTAATGATGAACGCTTTAAAATAATAAAATTTTAAAAAGGTCCATCAACTATGATAAAGAAAAATTATAACATGACATTTATATTTTAATGGGAAAAACAATAATAAGATCAATGATTGTTTCTCAATCTTCAGGCTGAAGAATGATAGTACCAAACTATGGTATAAACAAGTGAGTCATCTTGGTAAGAGAGAGATGACATAATTTCTTAAAGAAAACTTATTAAAGGATGAAAATATCGGAAGGTCTAGTTTTGTAAGTTTCATATGCTTGGTAAAAAGTCTAATTTAACCTTCATTAGGGTTTGGGGAGCAATATATTTTGAGGTAAACATACAAAAAGAATGTGTCAAGGTCAACAATGAATGGTGCTAGTTAAAATGTAGTATAAGTGGTACTTGAACAATATAAAAAAAATGTTAAGAGGGATGTAAATTCTAGTTTAGGAGATAAGATAATGTCAAAAAGAAAGTATCAATACGATATAGATAAGGATAAAGCTAGATGTAACATCAAATAGACAAGAAGACATGATTGGAGAGAGCCCGTCGCAAATGCTTATTCCATAAGTGATGAGGACATAACTATCTTTTAATTAGGAGACTAAATGAAGTTAGGGGAAATTTAGAAGAATAAGGGATATGGTGAAGGATGGGAGGTTTTCCAAGATTTAGAAATTGATTATGTTTGGTCAAATTTTGTTAAAACAATGTTCACACTTTAGAAGATATAGCTAACATGTTATAAAATTATTGTTAGCAAAAAGTTCAAGTATAACTTGGACTTGGTAAATGCTTACATAGCCCCTTAGATATAGGTATATAAAAGAGTGATTTTTTATTAGACGTCAAAAATTATAAGTTAAATTGTAGAATTATGAGACATACCTTGAATTCTTGGTAAATAATGAAATTTCATAAACTGATTAACATCGAACAAGGATATGAGACTAACACTAGTCTCATACTGGCCGAAGAGATTTTTAAATTAGAAGTAAATAGACACTAGTATCAAGTGTGGGATAAGTGCTAGACTCGTAAAATGATTTTCAAGGACTTGTAGAAAAAGATTTTCAATATCATTAGGCATATATGAAAATTGAGTTTCAGTAAAGTTAAACTTTTGTGAAAATAAAATTTCTTTGTATTTAAATTTCTTATATATAACTTTAGACTATAAACATTTTGTAAAAGTAATGTAAGGTAGAATCTTTGAGAGCCTGAGAAAATTGTTTTCATTTATTTTTAATTTATCATCTCTCTCAGTAATACAAGAAGTCTATCTTTTTATTTATGAATGTAGGTTACATAATTGATTGAGCTATATTTTATTTTATTTTTATTATAATATTTTCATTTGCAAGATAACATGCTTGAGATAGATTGGACACTTATTGTATTACAGTAGATTTTCTGTTTATTATAAGAGACATATATAGAAGACTAAAAGCTATCTTCTGCTTAAGTTTCTTGTGAGGAAGTAGTAGGATTCAATCATAAATATGGTGAGCAATAACCACAATATATAGAACTGAATCTATTAATGTAATGTTCAATCTTTCAACCAAGATCTACATTCTATTTAGAGCAATAACTACATAATAAATGTACATACCACTAAGGTTGGATATAGCATCTTGATTAATTTTCTCCAGTCAAAGAAAACCCTTTTCAACTATCACCGCACACATACACCAAAAACACATTCTCACCCATATGTTATATTTATATCATCTTCTACCTTAAAGGGTAGAATGAGGCTAATTGTGTCATTTCATAATTGTTATAAACTATGGTTTAATGGGCCAACCTATAGTTATTAGGGTACTACCATATGTCTCAAAATGCAATTAGTAAATTATTAACCATCTAATTATAGCTATTAATCATACATTAGGTAATTTAATTAATGGTTATGAATATGGAATTAATGTTGTGATCATATTAGTCCATATACTTCTAACATTCTCCCACTTGGACAATATAATCAAACCACTATACCAATCTTCATCATCCAAAGGTAGTCAAATAAATCATATGCAATATCATATCGACAGGATATATTTACTATATATGATTAGACCTTGGATATATTCAAATACAACAATAACCATTAAAACAATATACACACAGTACAATAACTGAGAATATACATTTGTCTCCTTTTGTACCTGTTATTTCGTCAAACTATATATATGTCTATCAACATATATATGTCAATATCAATAAGAAGTGACTGCAAATATTATTATGCATGTTTCACATATATAAGTCATAAGCAATCCGTACAAAGTACTAATATGTTCAACATAAAATAACAAACCCCTACTAACCTTATAAAGCTAGGCTCCTAACAATCCCATATGGTAGATTGTTAGTGTCGTTATTTTCTATCTTTTTATGTGTTAATTCTCTTTGTTCTTAAGGTTTGAAGTTATACTTAATGGGAATTAATCTTGTTTTATGTCAAGGTGTATTGTGGAACTAAACAAAAAGAACTGCGACAATTTTGGGACAAAAAGAGCTGGACTAGATGTTGAAACTCATTAGACATGGCCTCGTGCAACAACCAAAAGCATGAAATGCAGCAAATGGAGCCCAAGACCAAAACGACGGTAGAAGCATGAACCAGGAGCGAGGGTTTTGTGCATGAACAGTTAAATAGACCAACACTTAAATTGTCTAATCAAAGAAATAGTTGCAAGGTGTAAGGAGTAAGGCCAAAAACGCAGCACACGAGAGACATAATCTTGTGAGATTTTGGAGTTAGGGTGGACCAAAACTATGTCGCATCAAGTGGCAGAAGTGGGAGGCAGAAAATTCTAAAGTAGAATAGACAAAACGTTGACGTTAAAGAGGTGGCTTGCGTGGAATTAAAAAGAACCCTAAAGATTATTTAAAGAGGGGGGTTGCGTTAGAGAGTTAAAAATAGGAGGAGCTGCGACATATCATGAAAAAGGGATCACGCAACAGTATAGAAGCTGAGAAACCAGGCTGCGAAAAATAAAAAAGAAGAGAACATCGCCTATGACGGTCCCAACGCCAGTGACAGTCAAAATAGTAAGGAAATCATGATGTTGGGTAACTAAAATTTTATTTCTTGGTTTACAGAATCCTAGTTATTGAACTTTACATGTGTGAGACTTTTGTTCTTTAATTCAATCGATTTATTATTCAAATATCAATTATTTTTCTGGTCATTATTTGATTGTTTAATTTGATAATTAGGTGCGCAACTAGTTTGTATTTTTATTCAATCAATCGCTAGATTAAAAAAGTTGATGTTTAATTCTTTTAATCAAAAGTAGTGACTAGGATTTTTGTCTACTACGTTAGGGACATGATTCTAGGAAAAATAATTGTCTATGCTAAATATACATCGTATGTATGTTGTTTAGTTCGTCGATTTTCTTGATTCGTAAAACTATTAATTAATTAAATCTGAGATCGTATCCAGGTTATTAATTAATAAGGGTTAATTCAAATACATGTTTTGGTTAACTAAGCATAATCGTATCCAGGTTATTAATTAATAAGGGTTAATTCAAATACATGTTTTAGTTAACTAAGCATAAGAGAAAATAGGTAAAGAAATTTACCATGACGAATGCTGAACTAATAAATTGATTATTTTGAGTGTCAATGATCAACACAAGTTCAATACGAAGGAAACCGGAAACCAAGATTTATTTCTATTGATTGTTAAATTCTCATTATTTTTTAAATTATTTTTCAATTTCAATTTCCATTTAAATTCTATTTAATTCACAATTACAAAACCCCCTTTTTATTGCGTAACTACTAATGTTTGAATTCCTCATGAGAACGATCCCTACTTTCCACTACTACATTAATTTGTGTTGCAGGAAGTTGGTTCTTTTTATATTTGGTTGCAGGTGACAGCATTCACCAAATTTTGGCACCGTTGGTGGGGAGTTTTTGACAGTTTATGTATGTTACGCGTTCGAATCAGTCTGAAAATTTGCAGTACAATCCTGAAATTGAGAAAACAACAAAGGCATTAAGAAAGCAGATGAAAGAAAGACAACAAGTATTGAGAGAAGAACGACAGATGGAAAGGATCATGGATGAAAATCGCACTTTACGCCAACTAGCTACTCCAGCTGAGGACCGACAGCCTCACTGTATTAATTTTCCAAATTTGGGCGATAATAACACTTTTGAGCTGAAATCGGGATTGATTCACTTGTTACCCACTTTTCGAGGTACATTGGGAGAAGATCCTTATAAGCATTTGAAGGATTTTAATGTTGTTTGTATGGGGATGAAGCCTACTATTGTCACCGAAGAGCAAATAAAGCTGAGGGCTTTTCCCTTTTCTTTGAAGGACGATGCCCAAGATTGGTTATATTATTTACCTGTTGGAAGTATTAGAACATGGGCAGAGATGAAGAAGTTATTTTTGGAGAAGTTTTTCCCAGCTGCCAGAGCTATCAATATTAGAAAAGAAATTTGTGGCATCCGAAAAAATGCAAGAGAGTCATTATATGAATATTGGGAGAGATTTAAGAAGCTATGTGCAAGTTTCCCCCATCATCAAATTAGCAAGCAACTGTTGATTCAATACTTTTATGAAGGGCTTTTATCGACTGAGAGGAGTATGATAAATGCTGCAAGCGGAGGAGCGTTAGTTGATAAAACACCAGCAGTTGCATGGGATTTGATCTCAACTATGGCTTCTAACTCTTAACAATTTAGAGCTCGGAATGATTATGGTTCAAGATATGAGATGGGAGTTTCGTCGTTGGAAAGAAGATTAGATGATTTGACTTCTTTGGTGCGTCAACTTGCGGTATCACGGAAAGAGGAAGTTAAAACTTGTGGAATTTGTTTTATGGTTGGT
This sequence comes from Erythroxylum reticulatum, assembly GCA_025504915.1. Taxonomy (NCBI): domain Eukaryota; kingdom Viridiplantae; phylum Streptophyta; class Magnoliopsida; order Malpighiales; family Erythroxylaceae; genus Erythroxylum; species Erythroxylum reticulatum. Next base: position 11,350,378 of record JANSVA010000218.1, on the reverse strand, counting down.
CATCCTATAGATATGTGTCCTACTCTACAAGAAGATCATGTTCAAGAAGCCAAGGTAATGGGTAGTTATTTAGGACAACCTCAAAAGAAGTATGACCCATTTTCAAACACATATAATCCGGGTTGGCGAGATCATCCAAACCTCCGTTATGGAAACAATCAAAGACAACAAGTAAGTTCTAATTTTCAGTCATATAAACAACCTTATGTGCTTAGACAGCAGCAACAATTGGGATAAATTTATGGTGCAAGTAATTCTTTGGAGGACATAGTCAAGACATTGGCGACGAATACTGTGAACTTTCAACAGAATACCATGAAATTTCAGCAAGATACGCAAGCCAGCATACAAAATCTTGAGACTCAAATAAGCCAAATGGCGATTGCCATCAATAGGTTGGAGTCACAAAATTCAAGAAAGTTCCATTCTCAACCTGAGGTGAATCCAAAGAAGAGTGCTTGTGCTATCACACTTCGAAGTGGTAAATAGTTAAAGGAACCTACCCCAAAGGTTTCTAAGCGAGAGTTTGAAGAAGAAGTAGAGAAAGAAGCTCCAAAGAAGTCACAAGAGAAAAAGGAGGGTGATTCTTGCATTGTCATGCCTAAGTTCAGTGTACAACCTCCTTTTCCTAGTCGTTTTGCCAAGCAGAAGGAGGAGGAGCAACAAAAAGAAATTCTGGAAACTTTTTGCAAGGTACAGGTGAATATTCCTTTGCTTGATACTATTAACAAATTCCTCATTATGCTAAATTTCTTAAGGAACTTTGTACTTCAAAAAGAAAGTTAAGTGGCAATAAAAAGATGCGACTGGGTGAGAATGTTTCTGCTGTGTTTCAAAAGAAGTTACCTCCTAAATGTCAAGATCCAGGTATGTTCACAATCCCTTGTAAAATAGGTAATCTAGAAATTGAGAAAGCGTTGTTGGAATTAGGTGCTTCGATTAATGTTATGGCTCAATCTATTTATGAATCTTTGAATATGGGGCCTCTGAAAGAAACTGGTGTGATAATCCAACTTACTAATCAATCTAATGCCTATCCAAAGTGTGTTCTTGAGGATGTACTAGTTCAAGTTGATAATATGATTTTTCCTACTGACTTTTATGTCTTACAGATGGGTACTGAAGATTCATCCACTTCAGTCCCAATTTTATTGGGAAGACCATTTTTGATAATTTCCAGAACAAAAATTGATGTCTATGATGGGTCTTTGACTATGTAGTTTGATGGTGATGTGATTAAGTTCAATATTTATGATGCCATGAAATTTCCTAATGATGATCAATCTTTTGTTTCTGTGAGTTTTATTGATACTTTAGTGAAGGAAACATTTCGTTTAGACGAACTAGATAAATTATGTACTGTATTGGAAAATAGCTTGGATATTCAGGAAAGAAAAACGCTAGCCAATTATCTTGTCATTCCTAAAGAGTTGGATACCAGCGGAGCAAATTCTTGGAGGAACAGGTACGTTTTCTGGAACTAAATAGAAATAATTCGAAGTTGTTACCATCTCTCATACAGCCACCAAAATTGGAGTTGAAGGCTCTTCCAGGTAACTTGAAATATGTGTATTTAGGTGAGCATGAAACTCTTCTTGTTATTATTTCGAGCACACTGACATCTTTGCAGGAAACACAATTATTGGGTATGTTAAAAAATTACAAAGATGCTTTTGGATGGACTGTGGCAGATTTGAAAGGAATTAGCCCATCAATTTGTATGCACCGAATTCTATTGGAAGATGGAGTTAAGGAAACAAGACAACCTCAAAGAAGATTGAACCCACCAATGATGGAGGTAGTCAAGAAGGAGATTCTGAAGCTCCTCGATGCTGGAATAATCTATCCAATTTCAGACAGTAAATGGGTAAGTCCAGTACAAGTGGTTCCTAAGAAAACTGGAGTAACCATGGTGGAGAACACATCAGGTGACTTGGTGCCCACCTGTGTGAAAAATGGTGGAGGGTTTATATTGATAACTGGAAATTAAATTCTGTTATCCGTAAAGATCATTTTCCACTTCCTTTTATTGACCAGATGCTTGAAAGACTTACAGGGAAAACTCATTATTGTTGTTTAGATGGTTACTCAGGTTATCACCAAATTTCTATTGCACCAGAGAAATAGGACAAAACAATTTTCACATGTCCTTTTAGCACCTTTGAGTATCGAAGAATGCCTTTTGGACTATGCAATGCACCTGCCACGTTCCAAAGATGTATGGTAAGTATGTTCTCTGATTATGTGGATGACTACATTGAAGTTTTCATGGACAACTTTACAGTTTATGGTGAGTCTTTTAATACTTGTTTGATTAACCTTGAGAAAATTTTGAAATGTTGCATTGAAAATAATTTGATTCTGAATTATGAAAAATGTCACTTTATGGTTGATCAAGGGATAATCTTAGGCTATGTAGTGTCTTATAAGGGAATTGAGGTTGATAAGGCTCAGATAGAAATCATTAAATCTCTTCCTCACCTCGTAAGTGTACGGGAAGTTCGTTCTTTTCTTGGACATGCAGGTTTCTATCAACGCTTTATCAAAGATTTTTCGAAGACTACTCAACCTTTATGCAAGTTACTGCAAAAAGATGTGGAGTTCAAGTTTGACGAAGTATGTAGGAAAGCATTCGATGAATTAAAAGAGAAGCTAATTTATGCTCCAATAATCCGGCCCCCAGATTGGAGTCTTCCATTTGAGATAATGTGTGATGCAAGTGACTATGCGTTAGGCGTTGTTCTGGGGAAAAGGATAAATAAATCACCGCATGTGATTTACTATGCTTCAATGATGCTAAACGATGCCCAGAAAAACTATGCAACAACAGAAAAATAATTATTGGCAGTTGTTTTTGGGCTAGAGAAGTTCCGTTCATATTTGTTGGGCACACATGTCATAGTTTATTCAGATCATGCTGCGTTGAAGTATTTGTTGTCCAAAAAGGAAGCAAAGCCACGTCTTATTCGTTGGATTCTATTATTGCAAGAATTTGATGTAGAGATATGAGACAAAAAGGGAACTGAAAATCTGGTTGTAGATCACCTTAGTCATTTCCTTCTAGACACAAATTTGCCACACAACAGCTAACACCTTGGTATGCTGACATAGTCAATTTTCTAATTACCAAGTCTTTACCTAGTACTTTATCACGAGCTGAAAAAGATAAAATCAAAAGAGAGGCTAAATATTATGCATAGGATGAGCCACATCTGTAGAAATATTGTTATGATCAAATTATTAGGCGATGTGTATCTGATGATGAGATCCCTTCTATATTAAAATTTTGCCATTCTTTTGCATGTGGTGGACACTTTGGTCCTAGAAGGACAGCCCGTAAGGTGCTTGAATGTGGTTTGTTTTGGCCTAAATTGTTTTATAATGCTTACATATTTTGCAAGTCTTGTGATCGATGTCAAAGAACAGGTGGTTTAAGACCAAGAGACCAAATGCCGCTCACAAATATCCTGGTATGTGAAATTTTTTATGTGTGGGGAATTGATTTTATGGGCCCTTTTCCTTCATCTTTCGGTAAGGCATATATTCTTATTACTGTGGATTATGTTTCAAAATAGGTTAAAGTTAAGGCTACTCATACTGATAATGCTAAAGTGGTTGTTGATTTTGTTAAATCTCATATTTTTGTCAGGTTTGGAGTACCTAAAGCAATAATCAGTGACCGCGGGACTCACTTTTGTAATCGAATTGTTGAGGTTTTACTGAAGAAATATGGTGTTACATATCGAACTTCAACAGCATACCATCCCCAGACAAGTGGACAAGCTGAAATTTCCAACAGGGAAATGAAATCAATTTTGGAGAAAGTGGTTAATCCTACTAGGAAGGATTGGAGTTTGCGTTTAGACGACGCGCTATGGGCATACAGGACAACATATAAAACTCCTATTGGTATGTCGCCATACAGTTTAGTATTCGGAAAACCTTGTTATTTACCTGTAGAATTGAAACATAAGGCTTATTGGGTTGTCAAACAATGCAATTTGAATTTAACTGAGGTTGGAGTTAATCGAAAATTACAATTGCAAGAGTTGGAAGAGATACGTAATGAAGCTTATAAGAGTGCAAAAATCTATAAAGAAAAGACTAAGGCCTTTCATGACAAAACCTTAATCAGAAAAGAATTTTCCATAGGTCAAAAGATCATTCTTTATCACTCTAAACTAAAGCTCTTCCCTGGTAAATTACGATCTCGTTGGATAGGTCCCTTTGTTGTTACTAGTGTTTTCTCACATGATGTAGTTGAAATTCAAAGTTTGGACACTTTCAAAGTGTTTAAAGTTAATGGACATCGATTGAAACCGTATTATGAGAATTTACAGGTTGAAACTGCAGAAAAAATTAAACTGGCTAAGCCAGTTTACCCTGAGTAAGTTAATGATTTTTCGTCTAGTTATATGACGTTAAAGAAGCGCTCTTGAGAGGCACCTTATGATTTATTTTCATTTAAGTTTTTTTTTACTTTCATTTATTCCCATTTTATTTATCTTATTTTTCTTTTTAAAAAATTTAAAAATTAATTAATTACGTTGTTTTAGCCCCATTTTGTGAAGATTCATTAAACAAGTTGTCCATTAATATTTTAATTGTCTATTACATGGGGCGTTGATTTCATTTCCAAATGTCATGCAATTCTTTATCAAAATGCAACCCTTTTGTCTAGGCGTTATTTTCGTTTTCAATTTTATTTTATTTATTTAATTTTTTTCTTTCTTTCCTTTAAAAAAATAAAAAATTTTAAATTTTAACTTTCTAATTTTTTTCTTTTTAATTTATTTTTTTAATTTGCAAAAAAAACTCATTCGTGATGTGACAAATAAAATCACCCTATTTAAAACCTACCACACTGGCGCCTCTCGACTGCGTTTTTGTAAAACGCATCTGCTATCCACTGTTGCTTCCTGTAGCTTCTGTTCTTGACCATTTAATGTTGCTGCCATTTTTAATCCCTTGTGCGCTGCGTTTTTGCGCATCTTAGCCAAAGCAATTGTGTTTCAGCTGCTTGTCTCCATCAGGTGTAGTGTTGTGTTTATCTTTTGGCCAAGCATCATCTTGCGCGTTGCAACTACAAGGCTGGGTGAGGAGGCTTTGAAAGTGAAGGAATGTTTAATTGTCTCATCAGTGTACAGTAAGGAGAATAGAGGAGAAGCACGACAAAAATTTCAGAAATTTTGTGACATCTTCTTTTGTAGTTTTCCACGCCCAACAAGTGTTTGATAAATTGTTACAACACAAACCACACCCTCTATAGTCTATCCATTACTCACCAACAACAGTCCAGCTTTATGCCACCTAAAAGATCAAGTCGGCTCAATACCCTACGACTCGCCAAACATTTGCAGCAACATTGTTCTTCAGCTAATCCCATCAACGTTGATGATAGTCCAGCATCACCATCTTCTGCAGATTTTCCATCTTTATCAGCAGATATATAGCCACCTAAAATTCCAGGAGACTCCGACTATGACACAAATGCGGAACAACAACAAACAGAAATAGCAGATGAAGAACAGACTGTTGACGCAGAATGTGGCAAAATTCTTCCTACAACATGCAGCCGAAGCAGAAAAGGTAAAAATGTTGTTTTCCAAAGTAGGCTGAAATTGACAGTTGATACTTTTAATTCGTTTCAGCGAAAAAGTGACAAGGATCGATTTGAAATTCTCTATGATAGACCTATAAATCATTGTAAGTTTACACATGAGGAAACGTTAGAAACTCCGAATATTCGTTCAAAAATTAAAAATTATGTGGACATAATGGGTTGGATGCATTACACTAATGTTCAATATCCTGCATATGTGGAATTGACTAGGGAGTTTTATGCCACTTTTCATTTTAAATTAGATGATCCAAATTTCAATTTGTTTGCGCCTCGTATGATCGAGTGTAGGCTTATGAATAAGTGGCATTCATTTTCAGTTGCTTCATTTTGTGCAACAATGAAATTTGGTCAAAATATGTGGCTAAAAGTGATGCATTTTTAAAGGGTTATTGTGATTATGTGCCAGCATTTTTTCCATATACACTGTGGTCAGAATGGTCTGTTGATTCTACTAAGTATAACCCTTGCAATTTAAGAAGTATTTTTCTTCGCAAACCAGCTTTGAAATATATGCATCGTTTTTTGTTTACAATTTTTCTGGTCGTCGACAAACTACTGGTATCTTATCGAAAGCTGAATTTTTCTTTCTATGGTGCATAGAAAATGATGTCCCAATTAATTTGGGTTTTTGGATACTAACTCAAATGCATTCCCTATTGAAAAAGCAAAATCCATCTTTAATCTTAGGTTCACATATCACTCAAATTGCCGTTAATATTGGAGTTTTAGATGTTGATAATAATAACCTCACAGTTGCTTGTGAGATGGAACCATTGGATTGTGAGTGTTTGTACAGGATGGGACTTATCGTTGTTGATGAAGCTGATGGATACACATTTGCCCCACCTGGACCAGCTGTAAAACCTGCAACATTTCCACGAGCACAACATCACAACAATCAGCCCCTACCACAATCCGTCCTTCTGAAAGTGACTCGACTATTTTAGCACTCCTACAATGCATGGAGCATAGATTAGACAGATTGGAGCACAATCAGCTTTCTTTCTTCGAACAACAGAAATTTCAACCGCCTTTTCCACCAACACCTTAATGCATTATCAGAGAAGCTTCTTAAACCTATACTTTCTTTATTTCCTTATGTTTTTTCT
>JANSVA010000218.1:11298684-11310016 GCA_025504915.1 Erythroxylum reticulatum | reverse complement strand
GTTTCATTTTAGCAATACCCATAACATTTAAAGCATAACTTACTTGATTTCACTTCAAATTCTTCAAAAACAACCCTAGCCCTAACTTCCAAGCATCACTTGTTCATTAAATTGAAGGAGGTAAAGATAGGTTTTTCTTAGGGTAGAAGACACAAAGTGGGCTTGGGATAAAAAAGGAAAACAGAGAAATCTCCTAAAAGAGGTTTGATGGAAAACTCCGTGTATAAGAAGAATTTTTTTTTGAAGATCACATAAAGAATGAACTTAGATATATAACTTAACTTCTCAACTCTCAGATAAAAGTAACCTACTTCTAGCAAAAGTTCCAAGCCTAAGTGACACTTGTCACTTTCCTCATTAAGCTCTAACTTAGTTTCTTTTGAAACTAACTCCTTTAACTCTCATCTTTACAATCCAACTTTCTCCAAAGCTTCATTTGATGTCTTTTCCTATTTGTATAATTTTTCATATAAATAAATTCAAAATTCTCAAAACACCCAAAAATCATAACTCAATCTAATTATACCCAGAATTATTCATGAATGGATGTAAGATTATTTTCATGTGTCACAACTTCACGATTCATATGTATGTGTATAACATAATATGCATGAACATGGAACTGCATCTCTAACTCTCATTAATCACTCACATTTACCATTCTAACCTTCTCACAGGTAACGGGATGTTACATATGAGGTACGTACTCAAACATCACTTAGGATCTTGGGTACGTGTCTTGCAAGAGTGGGGTGCTACAATACTAGTCAACTAGTGTAAAATATACTTGTCAACCAATGTAGTAAAGTGGCCATCTAGTACTTTTGGAACTAAATGTAATAACTATTTTAGGTTATTATGTATATAAATAGACCACATATGAGTTGTGGAAGCAATTTTTAATATACTAGAGAGTTGCTAAGTCCCTTAAGACGCTAGGGAGAGTGTTTGAGCATATATATGCATTACATAAATTATATTGAGCCTTAGTTTATTGGTGTGAGTAAGAATGAGACTTTTTGAGTTGTAAACGTTTATGCTAGTGTAGAGATAGAGAAATTTTTTAAGGATCCATATTTTGATGGTTCTTAACCTTGATCAAGATTTAAAAATGGTTACTCTTCATCTATGATAAAGCAAGAAAGTTCAATAAGTTTCTCTTCACGATGACAAGTAAGATACTATATTGAGAGTTTCTTTTCAACTATTGACCGAAGAAGATAGTGAATTTTAAAGTGAAAATTTTAGAGTGGGTGTAAGTTAATGATTGTTTGACTAAAATTGATTTTCTATGTCTTCCATACACTTTTTAATTATCATTATGACTACTTTGTAATTGTCATATATATATATTTAATATAATCATTTATTATAACAAGAAATTTATTCATTAAATTTTAAATAAAAAATTGAATAAATAATTTACTCCTTCTTATATATTATCTCTATATTAATAAATTGTTTCTAAATTGTTCATTTTAAGACAGGATTAATTTGTTATGCATAATAAAAATTATGAATCATTTTTGGGAAGTCCTAGAGGGTTCCTAATATTATCTTGTACACCTTAAAGAGTGTTAAGAAAAGGATTAGTCTTTGACAAATTCCTAGATGTTGATTATTTGTTACATGTGTGATTGAAATTGTGCTATTTTGATTCATCTCAAAGCGTGCATTGAATACCAATAATTCCAGTACGCATCAGCATATGTTAATATTTTGGATGATTAAGATTTAAGAACATTAAATGCAAGTAACCGCTTTTCACCTCTTCGATGGCCAAAATATATTTTCAGTTAGGTTTCTCATTTTTACTTTTAAGTAATAATTCTATCTATCGAGTGTGATAATCAGTGCCTTTAGTGTACATAAGATGTACTCTGATTTAGTGAATTCCATGGAGGAAGAGATCCGCTCCAATTACATGTGCTATCCTTCGACCAAAGAACTTTGGGAGAATGTACATAAGATGTACTTTGATTTAGGTAAACAATCCCAAATATTTGGACTAACCTTGAAACTTGGTGAAATGAGACAGAGAGATGAATATGTTACTAAGTATTTCAGTCATGTGAAGTGGATATGGCAAAATACGAACTTGTTTGAAGGATAATGAGTAAAAATTCAAAAAGACTGCAGCCACTTCAAGAAAATGGTGGAGCACGACTGTACCTACAAGTTCATATCTTATTAGTGATTTCACTTATTCTGAAAATTATTATTACTATTTTGAATTACTAAAAAGAATTTTATAATATTAAAATTTTAAAAAGATGTTTTGTTAACTTTTTGTTAAAACATTACATAGACTATTATGTACGTATGACAATATTTATATAACTATTATTATATAAATAATACTTAAGAGCATGATAATTTGTATTAAAAGCTTGCCAAATACTTAATAAATTGTTCTCTGTATAAAATATTACAACTTTATTTTTAATAATTCAAATAATAAAAATAATTATTAAAATAACTGAGATCATTAAGAAAAATTATATCTTTTACCTTTAAATTATACATACATTCTTAAGCATTCATTTATTTAATCAATAAAAATCGTGTAGCAAGTTTAAATATTCAATAAGAAATGTGTTGGGAAAAATGATAATAGGCTTCAATGTACATGTAATAACATAATTAATAAATAACCCAAGAAACCTTTCCCGTAGCAAGTTTAAACACTAATAGAGAAAACAACGCAAGGTAATTAAATAAATTAAGAAAGTGCATTAGGAAACTAAGCACAAAACACCAAAATTTACATGAAAAATCCTTCAATGTGAAGGAAAAAAAACTGCGGGGCTAAACTCCTTTCAAGAAAAATTACACCAAGTCTTTCTTAGTTGCGAATAAGGGGTAAATACATCAATGTATAACAACATTAACATATTCTTGAACTATAAACATAATCATGGCCATCACTAGTATAGATGAAAACCAAACTTAAAGGAAAGAAAAGAAATACTCATTACAATTTGGGCTTAACAAAAATTGAACAAGAAATATATTAGAGAACACTCAAGGATAATTAAATTGTAAAAAAGTTAGGTAAATTAGTCTTCAACATACCTACAAAATTTCAACTCAATTAGACTACATTTCACTACCCAATTATCCACTTGATCATAATTTGTCCACATTTTCTTTTCTTATTTCTTTTTCCCCCAAGATTGTTGTGTATCTCTTCCTCTTTTTCCTAAACATGTAGCTGCACTTGTATGTCTTGAAAAGTCATCCCTAGAACTTTATTACATGTCTAAAATACTAACCAATATGGCCATATTTAACCAGTAGATCATTACATAAAAGATGAGCATCAATTTAGTGGCTATTGTCTATTGTAAGACACCATCCACTTAGACCATAAACTAATCATCCAAGTGGGACATATAATAACTAAGTTACCCTCCATATAAGAGAGAAACTCACCCAACAAATCTTCCCCTATGGCTATATAAAATAGTCCATCATACCGATAAGTTAACAATAAACATTGTGCTTCTCTTTTGGAAGAGACCTAGCTATCATATCTTAACTATTCTCATTAATATGGATCTTCATCAATGTGCTTCAACTTAAAAAATTGTGATTCTTACTCGAGTGAATTGCATTTTTAATGTCATAAGATAAAATATACTTCTCTTTCTCAAACCCAAGCTTTTTTAATAATCTTTTTTTTACCCAAAGCACCTCCTTCCAAGATTTTTTACTTGCAATAAACTCAGCGTCTATTATGGAGAGTGCAACACACTTTTACAATTTCGGATGTGATGTCACTGTGCGTCTTATAAATATGACTATATACCTTAAAGTATACTTTCTGTTATCAATTTCTTCAACTATATTTGCATCTATGTGCCTAAATAAAAAAAGATTGACTTAACTAATGCAAAGACACAATTGGGAAGTACCTAAAAGATTCTAATAATTCACTTCACAACATGTCAATTTTCTCTCCCAATATTTAAGAGGAATTGATTCACAACATAACTGTATAAACTATATTTAGTCTTGTACACACTATCACAACATAACTGCATAAACTATATCTAGTCTTATACACACTATGACATACATTAAACTTTCCAATGCTGATCTATAAGGGATTGTCTTCATATCTTCTTTATCCTTCTCACAAGATGGAAACTACTTGGAACTCAATTTAAGGTGATTAGCGAGAGGACTGCTAACTTCTTTATATTAGTTTATATAGAATCTCTTAAGCACCTTTTCTACATATTCCTTTTATGATAATCACAACTTCTTTGCCAACCATAAGTCTTTTATAGTAAAGACTTCACTCAAATCTTTCTTTAATATGTCAATGTTAGACATATAACAACCAACAATTAACATATCATCAATATAAAGTAACATGATTAAAAAAGGACCATTGGGAAATATTTTAATGAAAAGACAATGGTCTAAAGTTGTTTCCTAGTAGTAAATGACTCAAACTTCTTATACCATTCTCTCGGTGCTTGTTCTATATCATACAAGCTTTTTCTTAGCTTGGAAACAAGGTCTTCTTTTCCTTTCATATCAAAATTATCTAGTTGCTTCATGTAATTCCTTTCCTTTAAATTTCCATAAAAAAGTTATCTTTACATCCATCAGTTAAATCTCTAGATTCATGTTAGATAGCCCTAGCACAATTCTAATAGATGAAAGAAAATCACACTAAAATCAACACCCTCTGTCTAACTGAAACCTTTTATAATTAGTCTTGCAATGTATATAGGTTCTGGATTCTTTTTTTTAGTCTTCATCTTAAAAACCCATTTGTTCTTCAAATCTTTCTTACCTTTAGGTAATTTTACTAAGTTATATATGTGATTATCATATAATGACTTCATCTCATCTATAATAGCTTTTAATCATTCTTCTTTTTGACCATATGCTAAAGCATCCTAAAATTCTCAAGTTCTCCCTTATTTGAAAGCATCAAATATTCATCTAGAGAATATATGCCTAGAGATTTTCTATTCTTATTAAATTTCCTCATAGGAATCTCAATTATATATGTAGGTTCTGAAGGTCCTATAACCACCTAACCATCTATTTCAACTATATCATTACTGATTATACCTAATTCCATTATATCATTTTAGATGTCACCATTATTATGATTTGATTCTTCAACTGGAAGAATTAAATATAGGTCAATATAGTTTTCCTATGACTTTTACTTATCTGTAATCTTGTTAAAACCTTCAATTATCTATTCTTTAAAGAATACAACATTTCAAGTTCTGATTAATTTCTTTTTAATTAGATCAAAGAATCTATAACCAAAATCATAATTTATATAACCAAAAAAAAAAGTACATTGTCTGGATTTATAATTAAGCTTTAATATCTCATCCTTTAGGATATGAACAAAGGAGCGATAACTAAACCACATCAAATTCTTCTGGTACACATCCTTCCCACTTTAGATTCTCTATGGCACATCAAACTATAAAGGAGTATGAGATAAATTAATAACACTAGTTATTGTAATTAAAGCCTTACCCTAATAAGAATTAGTCAATTTTGTATGAGACAATAAATATCTAACTCTCTCCCCAAAAGTTTTATTTATCTCTTCTACTAAGACATCAAGTTTTAGAATCTTAGGAGGAGTCCTCTGATTTCAACTACTTAGTGTTCTACAATACTTATGAAATGAGCCTATTTATTAACTTCCATTGTCAACTAGAATGCACTTCAACTTCTTTCCTATTTCACTTTCAACACTCACATAAAACTAATTAAAAACATCCACTAACTTATCTTTAGTCTTCAAAAAGTACACCCATAACTTTCTAAAATGATCATCTATAAGAGGCAAAAATATAAAGCATCGCCAAGTGTACTAGTCTTCATAAGACCACTTAAATCTGAATACACTAACTTAAGTTTCTATATATTAGTTCTGAGTGAAACCTTACTATGCTTTCCTATAAGGCAATCAATGTAGAACTTTAAAGATAATTTATTCATTTATAGAAGATAACCTTTTCTGATTAGAGCATCTATCCCTTTCAGACTTATGTGACTAAGTTGTTTATGTCATAAATCTAAAGCTACATCATCCACAACCATATTAACAATACCCCCAAAATATTCAGCCTTTAACAGATATAGCCTAGACATTTTCCTACTTTGAGCTCTAATAAGAGTTTCCATTTTTTTGCTTCCACTAACCATTACTAAATATATTGACTTACCCATCATCATCAAATCTTCCGACAGAAATAAAACTCAACCTAATATTTATGACATGCTTGACATTCTTGAATCAAGATCTTGGTACCATTGTTGGTCTCATTCTACACATCTCCAATGCCAATATCCTAAGCCATTCTATTGTTTCCTAAATGCATAACACCACAATTATAAAAAGTATAGGAACAAAAGAGTTCTCTCTTAGAATAATATGTATGGTAGAGCCACTATCAACCACCTAACTAGATTTCTCACTAGCAAGGTTGATGTCATCTCCTTTACAAAGGAGAACAAACTTATATGAAAATGTGTTAACTTTACCTATATTAGTCTAGACTTAGTTTTAGACTTATCTCAATGCTTAGAGCCTCTAATTTTGTTTCTTCCCCTACTTTTTGTAATAAGAACTTCTGTATAAGAAAAAGAAGAATAACCAACTATCTTCCTTCTTATCTCCTTATTCAATATACTACATTTTAACAAACTCATAGATATAACACCCTTAGAAGTCAAATTGGTAATAGAAACTCTATACTCCTGACTATTAGGAAGAGGACTGAGTAGCCATAATGCTTGCACTTCATATTCAAAATTAACCTTCATAGAAGGTATATGATTTATAATACCTTGCATCTCATTTAATTGATCAATAACAGGAGAACCATCCTTGTACTTTAAGTTCATAAGCTTCTTTATTAAGTACAATTCATTTCCTCCTATCTTTCGAGCATACAATTTATCTAGTTTATTTCAAAGTGCAGATATATATCATTCTTATCCAAGATGTGAATGTGAACATTATCGCCTACCCATTGTCTAATGTAGCCACAAACTTGCCTATTTAACAACTTCTAATCATCATCACTTTTTATCTTTAGGCCTTTTCAATTCACTTGAAATAGAAGCATAATAGTTTTTACGATAAGGAGATCCTTTATCCTCCCTTTCTAATATTATAATTACTATCATTAAGGCTAATTATTCTACTAGTGCTAACCTTTATCCATTAAAAATAAGCCACACAACCTAGTTGTCATAACACTTATTGAGAAAGATAATAATAAGCTTCAATATATGCACAATACGGAAGAAACCTTTTCCTTAGCAAGATTAAACACCAATAATGTAAGCAATGTAAAGAAACCAAATTAATAAGAAATCATAGCATCAAACTAAGCACGAAATACCAAATTTTATATGAAAACCCTTTAACATAAAAGAAAACTAGGGGATCGAAATCCACTTAAAAGCTCTAATAAAAATTACATTAATTCTATTCTAGTTACAAACTAGTAGTAAATATATCAAAAGATACCAAAAATAATTTATTCTTGAACTACAAACATAATTATAGCCATCACTCACACTAAGTAAATCAATAGCATATTTACATTAATTAACAAATATTCCTTTTTTTTGACCTAGCAATTCTTACACTATAAGTATCTTCCTTCTCTACAACAAAAAAAAAGAGTTTTGATTTTGCTTTAGCTTCACAGCAATTTGGTATAATGGATATCAATAGTCTTTTTGCTCTTACTAAAAAGGCTTCTCCTCCTCTTACTAGGCCTCCTATTAGTGTTTCTAAAGTTGCCTCACTTGCTCGTAGTAGTTTATTCTATTACTTACAACTTTTTCGGTATGAACATAATTCTATTGGAAATCCTATTATGTTCAACATGAAAGCACCATACCAAAATGTGATCCTTCTTTAAGAACCTTTATCTAAAAACACATTGTGGTATCTTTGGACATTATCTGCTTTATATGCCTGTGCTTTTACAATTTCTCCTCTACATCTGAATTAACATCTTTGTAATCCTGACAATGGGAGTTCATTATTGTGGACATTCTTAGAATCGTTCCAACCTTTAGCCCAGTGGAAGCCGCAGTGTGACATCATCATTCAACAGCATCGTCTTTAGACAGCTACAGCACGTAAACATAATACACAATGCTTCTTCATTGTACATCATTCTTATAGAGAAACCTTTACTGGAGTTCTTTACACTGAACAATATGTTCAATTTTGGCATACATCACTATATTGGCCACGACACAAAGAGAATGTGTTAATCTCTTTAAGGAATTTACTTAAGGAGCATAATCACTTTCCAGATAATCTAGTATTGATTACATCTATTGGACCACATATTGGAGAATTCATGCCTAGTGAACCTGAAGCACCAGGAGTCAACATTCCTAGTTCCAAAAGTCTTGAATATGCAGATTCAAGAGAAGATGAAGAAATACATATCTCACAAATTGTAGGACCTTCTTAACCGTCCAACTCGATTTTCCAAGATGCTCAGAATCCTAATGATGATATTCCTAGCATTGATCAACATCAGTTAGATAAATTCTTGCATGAGCTACACATGGCAGAAGTCAGTGACAGTAAAAGAAAAAGACATTATCATGTTGATACTGACGATTTAAGCGATCCAGGCTCTCCATCTAACCTTCAAGGTTGGCAATCACCTATTCGCTATCATTAAATTCATGGATGCATTGGATCCATTATTGCGTGAGATAAAACAAACAGACCTTACTTTAAACCTATAAAGTAAGCACTTCTACTGACACAACAACTAACATTATGAAAGATTGACATGCATCACCATCAACAACTGTTGAAGATTCCATCTTATCATCTTCTTTTTCACCTTTATTCTTTTCTATTGTTGTCTTTTAGACTTTTGTACCTAAACACTGTTTGCTTTAGGACTTTTTGTTAAAGTAGATTCCTTTTGGTAAGGTTAGGTGAAATAGTCCTTTGTTTTTGTTAAAGTATAATGATTATGTCTCTAGGTAGATTTAAATTCTTATCCCTGACTTCGCCTATAAAAGTAGGGTTTAGTTTCAGTTTTAGGGGAGACAGTTTTACTACTTAAAATAGCTTGTACATTAAACATATTGGAAAATGAAGAAACTCTCTTTCTTTAGTCTTCTTTCTCTTTCTTAAACACTTCATCACCTTAAATCATATGTTGCCTCAGTGCCTAAGATTGTAGTATGAGTATGCTCTACACTCGCCTTGTATAAGGATCTTGTGTATCAGAAAATATATGACAATCTGGAACTGTTGCTTCTAAATCTGTCTGCTACCTTGAATTATAAGCATTAACAGGGAATGAAAAGTAAGAGTATGTTAGTGACGTAGGGTTCCTAAAAGGTGTGAGCCGTAAAGCCTGTGTGAGTCATAGAGAAGGCGTAAAGGGTCGTAAGTCTCTGATATCTGGACCTACGTAGTGATACATACTTCCAATCCAACTTTGGTTAGTCAATGGTTTAGCCAGTTTGGTGGTTTAGAGTGGTGTTAGCAGTGAGGGTTAGCCAGAAAAAGGTCATAGTTTCCCTGTGTGCCCGTAAGGGTCCCAGAGTGGTATCAGAGCCAGAACAGTGCAAATCCAAGAAGATTTCCCTTATACCCAGTGTGGTATCTTTGTCTAATTTGTGGTTAGGTAGAGTCAGTAACGCCGAATACACCTGCGTACCCCTTGGAGTTTTACTCCTCAATTAGGTTTTGCACTACTACTCTTGGTTAGCCTCGGAAACATAGTCAACCTTCGCATCTTAGTCAGGCAGGGAACATATTGATTAAGGTTAAGAAGTGAGAGAAAAGAAAAGTGACTATGGAGTCAGTATCCTCAGACCTGGTACATTTATCATCAAGTCTATCTCTAAATAGTTTACCTTCCAGTGTAAAAACAGTGTTGTCAAATAAGATAGAAAATCTTGTAGAAATTACCCTATACCTATAGAAAATCGTGTTTTGAGTCTTCTTTACCATTGTTGAGTCCGTACAATATATATTCTTGTGCCGTTCTTGGATGAGAAGTATTAAGAGTGTGTTATCTACCACTAGGTCTCATATCAAGGAAATCATCCAGAGTTCCAAACTAGAACAGTATGGTCTCAAATCTGCAACAGCAGAACAGTATGTAAAGCTTGAGATTCCTAAGGAGTTGATCACCTTATGGAGAGAGCACAATCATACACATCTTCATGTTGGAGCTATATGACTTGTTCTTACCTTACATGGAAGAACAAGTATTCTTGCAACAGCCAGGATATCCCTTCTTGACACTGCCTACACAACGTACCAAAATGCTCTTATCGATACCTGGCTTACAACTCTTGATAGAGGAAGTGTTATCTTGACCAAAGCACCTAATTTCAACATCAGGTTGGATAATCCTACGTTGTTTGAACGTTTGCAAGTTCAGATCCAGATCACTGGAGCAAATCAAGATCCTACAGCCATTATGGCTACCTTACATCACCAGATGATCTAACATTTACAAAATCATTCATTGGACTTAAAATTTCCAAATTCTACTTCAAATGCTCTTTACATGGTTGCTGATAAAGCCAATAATCAGACAACTATCCTTCAGATCCTGAAGCAGTTACCTTCAATAGAGATTTAAAAGATGATGACAGAATGGAGTACCAACTACTAAAAGATATTCCACGCGCCTCATAAACATTCTTTTCATACTACAACTCCTCTAATTCTAAAGACACTGAAAGATGGCTCAGTCAAGTCCATCTACATATGGCCCAACGACGACATGCCTGGCTCTATCCTGATGATCCAGCCCATTAAACCGTAAGATCTATCAGATCTATCTTTTAGGGCAACAAGCCTTAAGATCCAGCCGGTATTTTGTCATACAGAAGGTAAAGACGGTCCTCCTGTTCATTATTTTAAATCTAATGGAGATCCAGTCTATATTAGTCATCATCGTGGACATTTTGTATAAGATTTCGACCCATCCATGTGTGAACAAGATTGTTAGATCTGTCTCAATACTGAGTCAGATAGTGATGATGATGATCCAAGATATCAACGAAAAAGGAAGAAGAAATCAAATCTCAAATCTCGGTGCTTGCCTTCTCGTGACTATCACCCTCTTGGACGTGATCCAGATTCAGACGATCATAATGATCTATCCATGATAGAACTATCTAGACCAAAGTCTCTTAGAGAGCTGCTCCGGTCGTCTATGTTTAATACATCAGATCCTTGCAGATCTACTAGCGGATCATGTAGATCTATGCCAGCAATTCCTATAACGACTCCCACTCCTCTACCCTGTATGATGGTCTT
>JANSVA010000218.1:11285544-11296734 GCA_025504915.1 Erythroxylum reticulatum | reverse complement strand
TGTGTCGAACTGCATTACCAAATTTATGGTATTTTTATTATTTCGGTTTTGCTTGTTTTTATATTTTTATTGGTGCCAAAGAAGTTTGCGAAATTATTAACCCCCTTCGATTTTTCAATTGGTATCAGAGCAACGTCACTGATTCAGAACTTGGTAGCAAGTTGGTGCAGATCCTAGTTTCGCGAACAAAAATCATTATTGGATGGTTTCAAAGAGAACTTCAAGATATACAACTTTCATGAAGACTTTGAAGATAGATTCTATCATCTACAGGGTCATAAATGGACCAGACAATGTAAGACAAACAGTGACAAGAAGAAGTTTATGAATAGTACACAAAAGATATTTTACAATTGGCATAACTTTCTCTATAGATATTAGATCAAGGTCATTCTTAGATAGTTTGAAATAGGACTTCAAGATCTACAACTTTCATGTAGACCTTCTATAGTGTCAAAATTGGACTAGATTATGTAAGATGAACAGTGACCAGAAGAAGTTTATGAACAATACATAGAAGATGTTTTTCAATTAGCATAACTTTCTATATAGATATTATATGAAGGTCATTATTGTATGGTTTGAAAGAGTGCTTCAAGATCTACAACTTTCATGAAGACCTTGAAGACATAATCTATTATCTACATGGTCAAAATTGGACCAGACGATGTAAGATGAACAGTGACCAGAAGAAGTTTATGAACAATACATAGAAGATGTCTTACAATTAGAATAACTTTCTCTAGAGATATCGGATCAAGGTTATTATTATATGGTTTGAAAGAGGACTTCAAGATGTACAAATTTTATAAAGACCTTGAAGACAGATTCTGTTATCTATAGGATCAAAATTGGACCAGACGATGTAAGACGAACAGTGACCAGAAGAAGTTTATAAACAATACATAAAGATGTTTTACAATAGGAATAAATTTCTTTAGAAATATTGGATTAAGGATATTATTATATGGTTTGAAACAATAATTCAAAATATACAACTTTTATGAAGACCATAAGGCAAGATTTTGTCGTCTAAAGGGTCAGAATTGGACTAGATGATACATGATGAACAGTGACTAGAAGAAGTTTCAGTCTAAGACCTATTTGGAATAATTAGCATAACTTGCTCTAAAGATATCGGATCAAGTTCATTATTAGACGGTTTTGAAAGATAACTTTAGGATCTACAACTTTTATGAAGACTTTAAAGACAAATTCTATCATATATAGGGTCAAAATTGGACCAGACGATGTAAGATGAATAGTACACAGAAGGTACATGTCATATCTAGACGATACGTCATCACCAGACAATACGTCATCACCAGAAGATACACGTCATCACCAGACGACACTTCATCACCAAACGATACACGTCATCAATAGATGATATGTCATCACTAGACGATATAGTCTATACTCCTGAGCATCTCCACTTATAAGGATCATAACTTTCAACTTCGATGACCAAAAATTACATACTATATACTGTTGGAAAGCTAGAAAGATAAGCTATGACTTTCTAGAGGTAACTTTATCTAATTCAACCAAAATAAATCCAGATTTTCCCCTAGAGTCAGTACACGAATTTTACCCCTAAGGAAGACTTGAAAATTTGCACTGTACAAAACTTGGAATGTCCTGAGCATAACCATTTAGCTACCAAATTGACTTCATTAGACTCTCAAATCTCAACTCAATAGAGTCTTCAATTGAAAATCCCGTGAAGTACAATCACTAAATTTGGTTCTAAAATGCTTAAACCCATGCATTTTCTAACTCCATGAACTAAGGCCCTTCTAAAAAATGCAAAAGATTCAAAGCAATTTTACCTTGATTCTTCACCAAATGAAGAGATCTTTAGCTCAATTAGAAACTCTTCTCTTCCTCTTCTTTTTTCCCTTCTTGAACAATCTCAAAATCTCTCTTGAAAGCTAAGAAAATTGAACTAGCTAAACTCTTTTATTTTCTCTTAACCACAGAAATTCTCTTCTCTTTCTTTCTTGTTTTCTTTCTCTTCTTCATAACACTCTCTTTCTTTTTTTCTCTTCAATTCACATTTTCCCCCTTCTTAAAAAGCAAGACTACATTTCTTTCTTCCATTTCTACCCTTAATGAGACTAAAAAGGCCCCTTTACCCTTCGTTATAGGCTTATGTTCTTTTAACCTTGAGCGTCTTGCCAAAAACGCCCTTTGAACATTCTTATAATCTTTACACTTTAATTCGATCAAACCTATATCATATAATCTTTCTAACATCAACATAATAATTTATTTCCACAAAATTTCATAAAGACCTCATAATTACTGGAAATCATGCTTATTCATTAAGAAGGAAAATTTGGAGGCCAACATTTCTCAATATACTCACATTTATAAACAATTTTACCCGAAATGTTAATGAATGCATGCACAGTCGTTTTCATGTGCAACAATTCAATATTCATGTGCATGAGCATGAAACAAATTTCTAATCTCTCAGTGAATCTCTCACATTTACAATTTTATCCTTAACGTGGGTAACGAGATGTTACAACTCTCCTCTCCTTAAAAGAAATTTCATCCTCGAAATTAATATCTGATTGATTAATAAAGTAAGGGTATTATTTTCTCATATGATCCTCCGTTTCCCATATAACTTCACCATTTGAACACTTTCTTCCAAATGACCACAGTTGATAGACTCAATAGGTCTCTTAATCACTTGTTTAGATATACACTATTTTAATTATTTCATCAATATATTTCAGATAACTCACAAATTTTCACCTCGTTAGCTGTCAATACATCTCTGACAATCATATCATTATTTCTTAACATACTCATACATAACACATTATAATTCCGAGACATCTTTATTGAGAATACATATCATAGGTTACGGGTCTTATGCTCTGAATAACTTTAGGTGAACCAATACAATTTGAGCTTAGTTTATCCTTTTTCCTTATCTGAGCACATATTTGTCCCAATCTATGCACACCCTGACAAGGTGCTACTCTTAGAAATATTTCATCTCTCACCTAGTATTTCACATCTCTTTATTGTTAATATGTTTAACTCTTGGGTCTATCTCACTACATTCCATATCCTCGATGTTGATCCACTTAACTCATTCGTCATTATCTTGGATCACTTAACTTCTATTACAGATTCATTTCACTCATCATTGGTATCTCGACTCAATTCTAGCCTTTTACCATTTTAAGCCTCTTCATTTCAATGTAAGGGTGGGTTGGACCCTGATTTTAGAGCCCAACATTTGGAGTCATAAAGTATGAGCATATTATCCTATAGGGTTATTTCAAGGAATCCTCATTAGTCACCATCCTACATGAGTGGCGCCCAAACCGGTTAAACATCCAAACTAACTCATTTCTCCTATTTCAGAATAGATTTTGGAAAAAATCAAACAGGAAATACACTTTAACTTCTTTAGAAAAATGTTTCCTCATTGTCTTAAGTTTCTAATGACACCAAATTCATTCAATTTGGCTTAAAACTGTAAGAATTAGGGCCTAAACCTTTTTAGACTGCTATCACCTAGGACAGTACACTATACCCAACTTCCACCCAGAAAATTGTAAGTCTTAGGGACTTAGTTAAAACTCTATTCCTTCAGATTATATAAAGCTCTATGTCTCTGGTTTATTTAGAAACAAGAATCATCTCATTTAGATTTCGGATGACGCAGCAGAAGGAAATCAAATAAGGTTTGTCCTCAATCATACTGAACATGTTTCGAGGCAAATCTCATAACATTCTCAAAAGAAATCGGATTTCAATGTTATTTAAATGGCTCAAAAGAGAACTTCAAGATCTACAACTTCATAAAGTCCTTGAAGACTAATTCTGTCAATTACAAGGTCAAAAGTGGGATAAGACGATAGGATTAGATGAACTTGGACCAAGGGTAAGACGAATTGGGAAAAATTATCATAACTTTCCCTATAGAATATAGATTGAGGTGTTCATTAGATTATTTGAAAGAATACTTCAAGATATACAACTTTTATAAAGACTTGAGGACCAATTTGGTCATATGCAGGGTCAAAAGTGGGATAAGATGGTAGGATTAGATGAACCCTAATGAAGGGTAAGACGAATTGGGAAAATTGTCATAACTTTCCTTATAGAACTCAGATTGAGTTGTTCATTAGATGATTTGAAAGAAGACTTCAATATCTACAAGTTTTATGAAGACCTTAAAGATAGATTCCATCATTTAGAGTGTCAAATTTAGACCAAAATATGTTTTGGTCAACATAAGATGAAGCAGAAGGTCAACCTAAGAAGAAGCGGATGGCCAACTTAAGAAGAAGCAGAAAGTTAACCTAAGATGAAGTAGAGTCAACTTAAGACGAATCAGAAAGTCAACTTAAGATGAATCATAATGTGAACTTAAGATGAATCAGAAGTCAACCTAAGATGAATCAAAGTCAACTTAAGATGAAGCAGAATACACTCCTGAGCATCTGCACTTATAAGATTCATAACGTTCGACTCCGATATCCAAAAATTTCATACTATATGCCGTTGGAAAGCTAGAAAGATAATCTACCACTTTATAGGAGACAACTTTACCTAATTCAACCTAGATTAATCCAATTTTTCTCCTAAAGTTAGAGCACAAATTTTACCCCTATGGAAGACTTGAAAATGAAACTTAACAATTTGGAAATATCAACTGTAAAACACCATCATACATCATTTTCATCAAAAGATAAGGGTTTTACAAGGCTTTAATGGTCATTTAAAGCCATAATATAAAAATATTTCAAAATCCCAAAATATAGAAGAATATATGAGCAATAATTTGCTCAAAATGCAACTAAAGCCTTGGTTTACAAAACTAGCTTAAAATACAAAAGTATGCAAAGTCGGAGTGATGCCTTAACCCTTGGTTACTTGTTTTCATGCTCTTCAACTGAAGATGGTGCAGAAAAGGACGGGGTGAGCTTAAAGCTTATAGGTAACAATTTTATAATTGGTAGTAAGCAAAAATCATTTCAAAACTCACATTAAATCAAGATACATATATTTTTCCAAATCTCAATTTAATAACAATTCGTGAGCAACTTAATTCATGCATCATCAAAATGACCAATACATTGGAACACATAAGCACATTAGAATAGTTTGGGTGGATCCAAAGCATAATGTACTACACAATTCCTATAAGGGCCTTGTGTAGCCGTGAACTTAGGGGAGTCCATGAAGGAGCTCCATGCCATTAGAGGGCAGGCGGGAGAAGTCTTTGGTCATAGTGCACTTGACATACTTAGGAGACCACCACAAACCCACATAATCATGCATTTTACATCTTGAAAAATTGTTGCCCAAAATGACACATTTTTGAAAAATGATTTCATAAACTTGATTTATCCTTTCGAAATCATTTCCATTTTTATTTCATAGTTCATCCACAAAATTCATACACACATATGTAGCACTTTCTCAAAGCATTTAAAGAACAATAAATGCACAAGTAGTTGAAAACATTTATTTCCTTTTCTCGAAAGAAACATTGATGGCTTATTATTCAATTATAAAAATGTAACCCACCTTGAATTCTTTGACTATAACTTGTTCAAATGTGCCTCTGTTCTTGCTCCTCTTGTCTTTCTTGATTCCCTTTCATAGGCAAAAATCACAAGTTCAAAAACGTTGCAAAATTGAAGACCCAGACAGTACATTTACTACAATTGATCCTAGAGTACCTAAACCCATGCTTTTCCTAAGCTTCATGAACCAAAACCCTTCCAAAAATCCAAAACATTAAAAATGCTCTTACCTTAAATCTTCACCAAATGAAGGGATATCTGGTTCAAAAGAAAGCTCTTATCTTCCTCTACATTTTTCCTTCTTGCACAACCTCAAAATATCTCTATAAGGCTTAGAAAAGATGAAACCTAGCTCAACTCTCTTCTTTCCTCTCAACCACTGAAATCTCTCTTCTCTCTCTCTTTAATTTATTATTTCACTTCCTTCTTTACCATTTTCGTTTTTCCCCCTACTTAGGAAGAAAACAACACTTCTTTCTTTCCATTTTACCCTTAATGATTGGTAAAAGTCCACCTTGCCCTTCCTTTAATGCCTTAGAGTTTTTAAACTTAAGTAGGCTACCTAAAATACCTTTCTATGTCTTCTTACTACTTTTAATTTAATTAAACCATGCAATAAATCTACTATCATAGACCTAAAGAAAAACTAACTCCTAAAAAAAACTGGGGGCCAATATTTCTCCCCCTCTTAAAAGAATTTCATCCTCGAAATTATTACCTAAGTCGTTGAAGAGTTATGGATACTTCTCCCTCATGGCTTCCAAGGGCTCTCACGTGGCCTCTTCTATAGAATGGTTTCTCCACATGACTTTTACTAGTTGAACTGTCTTGTTCTTGAGGACCTCTTCCTTAGTGTCCAAGATTTCCACTAGAATCTCCTCATAACTCAGATCATCTCTTAACTGAACCTCAGTGGTCTGAATGATGTGAGAGGAATCTGATCTACATCTCCTCAATATAGAAACATGAAAGACAACATGAATCTGTGATAGTTCTAGTGGCAACGCTAATCTATAGGCTAGTGGTCCAGTCCTCTCAAGAATCTCATAAGGACCCACATATCTTGGACTTAACTTGCCATTTTTGCCAAATCTCATAACTCCTTTCCAAGGAGATGTCTTAATGAAGACTTTCTCATCGACTTCATATTACATTTCCTTTCGGTGTGCATCAATATAACTCTTTATTATATCTTGAGCCGCTTTAAGTTGTTGCTTAATTAAATTGATCTTATCCATTGTCATTTGAAGTAACTCTGGCCCTAATAGTTTCCTTTCTCCTTCTTCATCCCAGCATATCGGAGTTCCACATCTCCTTCTATATAGTGCTTTATAAGGGGCCATCTGAATACCTGAGTTGTACAAATTATTGTAAGCAAATTTGACCAATGGAAAATGCTCATCCTAAGCTCCTTTAAAATCCATCACACATGCCCTGAGCATTCCCTCAAGGGTCCGAATGGTTCTCTCAGATTGACCATCTGTTTGGGGATGAAAAGTCGTGCTAAACTTCAACTTGGTCCCTAGAGCCTCTTGTAAACTTCCCTAAAATCTTGAAGTGAATTGAGGATCCCTGTCAGAAACTATAGAATCTAGAATCCTATATAATCTTACTATCTCATCAATATACTTCTTTGCTAGCACATGTAGAGAATCGGCCTGTTTGATTGCCAAAAAAAGGATGACTTCATCAAACGATCAATAATAACCTATATGGCATCATGCTTCCTATTGGTCTTGGGCCAACCCATCAAAAAATCCATGGTTACTCTTTGTCACTTCCATTCAGGAATGGACAATGGCCTTAACTTGCCTGAAGGTGCCGGTGTTCAGCCTTGACTTGCTGACACATTAGACACTTGCTTGCATATTCTGTTATATCCCTTTTCATGCCTTTCCACCAGAAATGCTCTTTCAGATCTCTGTACATCTTGGTGTTACCTGGGTGCATGGCATAAGTTGCATTATGTGCCTTTTTAAGCATCTCATTCTTTACTTCCTTGACATTTGAGATACAAAGTCTATTCCCTACAACCATAAGTCCATCATCCCTCACAACCACTTCAGATTTCTTGCCATTCTGGATTTCTTCTTTGAACTTACTCAATTCTATATCTTGTGCTTGTAACTCTTTAACTTTCTCCTTGAGTATCGGTCTCACTCTGAAATTTGCAATAATACAATCTGGCTTCCCCTATTTCAAGCTTATTCTAAGCTTAGCCATCTCCTCCAATAACTGCAGATAAACTGTTTGAACATGGGCTATTGATGATTTCCAACTCAAATCATCCGCTACTACATTTGCCTTTCCTGGATGATACTCAATCAATAAATCATAATCTTTAATTAGCTCTAACCATTTTCTCTGTCTCAAATTTAACTCCTTTTGGCTTAACAAATACTTGAGACTTTTATGATATGTAAACATTCTTGTTTGAACCCCATACAGATAATGTCTCCAAATCTTCAAGGCAAAAACTATCACTGTTAACTCTAGATCTTGGGTCGGGTAATTCAGTTCGTAAGGCTTTAGTTGTCACGAGGCGTAAGCTATTACCTTGTCTTCTTGCATCAACATATAACTTAAACCCTTTTTTGAAGCATCACTATATAATGTATAATCCTTATCTCCCACAGGCAGGGTAAAGATTGGTGCACTGGTCAATCTATGCTTAAGCTCCTCAAAGCTTCTCTGACATTGTTCACTCCAGATAAACTTTTAATTTTTCCTCAATAACTTAGTCATCAAAGTAGCTATCATAGAAAATACTTCAACGAATTTCCTATAATAAGTTGCCAGCCTCAGAAAACTCCTCACTTTTGTCTCTATCTTAGGTGTACGCTAATTCACCACTGCTTCAATTTTCCTTAGATCAACATGCACCCCATTCTTTGAAATTACATGTCCCAGGAATACTACCTCATGAAGCTAAAACTCATACTTGCTGAACTTAGCATAAAGTTCCTTCTCCCTCAGTATTTGCAACACTATTATGGGATGTTCCTTATGTTCTTCTTCACTCTTGGAACAAACCAGAATTTCATTGATAAACATTATGACAAACTGATCCAGATACTCCCTGAAGACCCTATTCATAAGATCCATAAAATCAGCCATTTGTCAATCCAAAAGGCATGACTAAAAACTTATAATGTCCATATCGTGTCCTAAAGGCTATCTTGTTTACATCAGACTCTCTGATTCTGAGCCGATGATAACCTGACCTGAGATCAATCTTAGAAAATATCTTTGCTCCCTGCAGCTGCTCAAACAGATCATTGATTCGAGGCAGAGGGTACCTATTTTTAATGGTCACCTTGTTGAGTCTCCGATAATCAATACACATTTTCCATGTTCCATCCTTCTTCTTAACAAACAAAACTAACACTCCCCAAGGTGATGAACTCGGTCTTATGTACCCCTTCCTTAGCAGTTCCTCCAATTGTTCCTTAAGCTCTTTCAACTCAGCTAGAGTCATTCTATAGGGTGGTATAGAAATGGGTGAGGTTTCGGGAATCAAGTCAATGGCAGATTCGATTTCCCTCACCAGTGGCAAACCAGGTAAGTCCTCTGAAAACATGTTTAGAAATTCCCTCACAATGGGAAAATCCTCTAACTTCCCTTCATTAACATCAGTGTTCACAACATATTCCAAGAAGGCTTCGCATCCCTTTGCCATCATCCTGTCAGCTAGCAAATCCGAAATGATTTTTGGTGATAGTGTTTTCCTATCCCCTCTGAAAATCACCTTCTCACCGTTACCCAGATCAAATTCCACCTCCTTGAGGCTACAATCTAACTTCGTATGATACTTCTCCATAACATCCATTCTAAGTATAATGTCTAAACCTTTTAGATCTAGAGGTAGTAAGTCTACTATCAGTCTAGCACCATCAATGAAGAGCTCACATTATCTATACGCTTGACTTGTTATCACATTCCTTCCTAGAGGAGTATTAACAATCAAGGGATTCCTACCTAGAGGAGTACTAACAATTAAGGGACTATCCAAAGGCACTGAATTCACACCATGTAATGACATGTTTGCATAAACAAATGAGTGCGTGGAGCCAGAATAAATCAAAACATATACTTTAGAACTAAATAACTGAGCCATAATAGTAACAACTTCAAGTGCGGCTACAGGTTCCTAGTCATGCCGAACACCCTTGCTTGAGCCTATCCCCTAGGCCTTCCTGGAGGAATAGCCTTCTTTGTAGCTCTAAAACTGCCCACCTCGGTGACTGGTCTGGTTCCCCCTGTTTCTGCTCTACTTAGGGCTTGCAACTGTGGCCCTTCTCACCTTGTTACTTGGGGACAATCCTTGATCATGTGTCCCTTCTCTACGCATCAGAAGCATGCTCCAAGGAACTTGAAGCACTCTCCCCTGTGAAGCTTTCCACAATGCTCACATTGGGGGTTTGTGTTCCTGCTTCTCTCCACCTTATTATTACACCCTGTGGTTGAGATTTGCACTGAAGCTGCCCTTGATTTCTGATTCCTAGCCGAGGCGCTACTCCCTACCTCACTCTGTGTGTGCAAATTCTTCATACCCCTCCCAAGCATTAGAGCACTCACCGTTTTCTTAAAAAATTGCTCCTAATTCTTCCTCTTTCTACTTACTTCATTCTTTATATTCTCTAATTTTTCAGCCTGAAGTGCAGGATCTACCAGCTGCTGGTAGTCACAGAAATTGTAGATCAAGACTTTCTCCTCGATCCTAAAATTGAGACCTCCCTCAAACTTGCAGCACTTGTCCTCCTCATTCGCCACAATGTTGGACGCATATCGGGAAAATTGGGTGAACTTCAGTTCATACTCACTCACTTTCATGTCCCTCTGTGTGAGATTTAGAAACTCCCTATCCTTCTCTTGTACATAAACTCTGGAGAGGTACTTCTTCCTGAATACTTCTACAAAGTCTCTCCATGTCAACACCGGAGGCATGACCTGACTATGGGGTATTGATTCCCACCAATAAAGAGCATCCCCCTGTAGCAAACTCATCGTATAATCTAGTTTCTCCTCATTAGAGCATTTCATCTGAAGCAGGACTCTCTCGGTCCTCTTCAACCATGCTTCCGCCTCTTCTGGATTTGTAGTACCATTGAAATCTACCACTCCATACTTACGGAGCTTGTCATACTGTCCACTCCTATCTATTGGAGCTGGCATAAGCGAAAACCTGAGCAAAAGCCTGGAAGAATTGCGGATCCATGGGGTTTGCTTGACGCCTCAGTGGAGGGGGTGGAGGCATTTCTTATTGCATACTTTTCATTGATCATCCTTAACATAAATTATTTGTTCTGCTTAATCTAACTTGGAGAAATTCCTCTTCGAAAGAGGGTTTCTTGCTACTATCAGCAATATTGTTCATGCAATCTTTATCAACCACTTGCTATCATCATCACATCAGTTATTCTTAATACCTCAGGAAGACCAATTTCTATCGTTCTCACAAGGTCATAATGTTCTAGTCACCAAAACTCAATGGAGTAATGAACATACTTACTATCGCATATGGTTGGGTGGCATCATCAAATTCATCCCATTTTGTCCACATATTTATCTCCTTCAATTCATAAATTCATATTTTACATGATTGATATTTTGATCTCCATTTATC
>JANSVA010000218.1:11270870-11285444 GCA_025504915.1 Erythroxylum reticulatum | reverse complement strand
TTACCAAGGGAGCAGCAATTCCTATCACGACTCCCACTCCTCTACCCTGTATGATGGTCTTACCAGGTGAGGATAACTTTCCTCAATTATCTAGGAGTACTGATGAATCACAGCGGGTTGTCTTTAACCCTTATATCAGAGAGTTAGGAATTACTTCACAAGGAACACTTGAATCAAATCCTACTGATGAAGTTCTTAACTGGAGGACATCTAATGCAATAGCACAGAACAAATTTTTCAGAAGGATTGATTCCAAGCTAGATGGAATTAGTCAACAAAACAACGCTACTCACAAGAAAGTCGATTCTGTTTCGGAATAGATACAAACGATGTATCATTCATATAAAGTTCAGATTTAGAGTCTTGATGCTGAATTGCGATAATACATCTCTGCCCATTACATGGGGCCAAATTTTGACTTTAAAGTTTGTAAGATACAAGAGATACAAGGAATTGTACGACAAATGGAAGATAATATGCATACAGCTCAATCTAAACAGATATATGGTGAATCCTCTTCAAAGTTCTCAACTCTTCAACCATCATATCCATCTCCTTCGTATCAACGGTATCCAGAAGAAGCTGACTACTCAAAGGTATTCAAATTTAACTATCCTTTGATTAGATAGTATATTCATCCCTAGATAACTCAAGAAAAGCTTCAATGATCAAAATCAAAGTCTGCATCTAATCATGTGCATAAATCTCGAGTTCCTGAGTCTTTAAAGGTTCCAAAAGCATCATCTTCTTATACACCCTTTGGACCAACTGAACAGTGGAGAAAGATCATTAACCGTAAACCAAAGACCTAAAGTAGGCTTGGTATTCGGCTGTGTTGAAGCAGTTGCACTTGTTTCTTGAGGTACTGGTTCAGGTCTAAAGGGTTCAGTATCTAGGGATTCAGCTTCACTGATTTCTGGTTCAACTTGCATAGTCATCAGAACATTAGATAATTCTGAAAGATCAGCAAAGTTGGTTGAAGAATCAGTTGATGGTGTTCACATGATGACTCTGATGAGATGTGTTCAGATGAACACTTAGTTGGTGTTGCAGAGAGTTTAGAGGCATTGCTTTCTGCTTTAGTTTTCTCTGAATGAGAACTCGAATCATCTGCAAGAGATTTAGAGGTCATAGTAGCTATATACTCTGTCTACTAAGCTTTATCCTTCCCAAGAGATGAGGTGGAAGGTTGTACTGGTGGTGGAGACTCTGGAGGAGTATGAATGCGTAAAGACTTTCTCCACTGTTCAGCTAGTTCAAAGGGTGTATAAGAAGATGATGCTTCTGGAACCTTTAAAGACTGAGGAACTCGATATTTATGCATATGATCAGATGCAGACTATGATTTTGATCGTCGAGGCTTTTCTTGAGTTTTCTGAGGATGAATATACAGTCTAATCTAAGTATAGTTAAATTTGAATACCTTTGAGTAGTCAACTTCTTTTGGATAACGTTGATACGAAGGAGATGAATATGATGGCTAAATAGTTGAGAACTCTGAAGAGGATGAGCCATATATCTATTTAGATTGAGTTGCATGCATATCAGCTTCCATTTGTCGTACAATTCCTTGTATCTCTTGTATCTTACAAACTTTCAAGTCGAAATCTATCCCCATGTAATGGGCAGAGATGTATTGTCGAAATTCAGCATCAAGACGTAGAATTTGAGCTATATATGAACGATACATCGTTTATATCTATTCTGAAACATAATCGACTTTTTAGTGAGTAACGATGTTTTGTTGGCTAATTCCGTCCAGCTTAGAATCAATCATTCTCAGAACTTTGTTCTATTCTACTATATTAGATGTCTGCCAGTTTAAAATTTCATCAGTGGGATTTGATGTAAATGTTCCTTGTGAAGTAATTCCTGACACTCTGATATAAGGGTTAAAGACAACCCGCTATGATTCATCATTACTCCTGGATAATTAAGGAAAGTTATCCTCATTTGGTAAGACCATCATACAGGTTAGAGGAGTAGGAGTTGTCACAGGAATTACTAGCATAGATCTACATGATCCACCAATAGATCTACAGGGATTTGACGTATTAAACATAAACGACCGGAGCATCTCTCTAGGAGACCTTGGTCTAGATAGTTCTATCATGGATAGACCATTATGATCATCTGGATCTAGATCACCTTTAAGAGGGTGATAGTCACAAGAAGGCAAGCACCGAGATTTGGGCTTTGATTTCTTCTTCCTTCTTCGTTGATATCTTCATCACTATCTGACTCAAGATTGAGACAAATCTCACAATCTTGTTCACACATGGATGGGTTGACATCCCATACAAAATGTCCACGATGATGACTAACATAAACTAGATCTCCATTAGATTTAAAATAATGAATAGGAGGATCTTCTTTACCTTCCGTATAAGA
Source organism: Erythroxylum reticulatum (assembly GCA_025504915.1). Lineage (NCBI taxonomy): Eukaryota > Viridiplantae > Streptophyta > Magnoliopsida > Malpighiales > Erythroxylaceae > Erythroxylum > Erythroxylum reticulatum. Next base: position 11,283,053 of record JANSVA010000218.1, on the reverse strand, counting down.
AAATATGGGCTAGGTCTTAAGGCTTGTTGCCCTAGAAGATAGATATAATAGATCTTAAGGTTCAACGGGATAGATCATCAGGATAGAGCATGATGTTGAAGGACCAGGTGTGTCGTCGCTGGGCCGCGAGTAGATGGACTTGATTGAGCCATCTTTCAGTGTCTTTATAATCGAAGGAGTTGTAGTATGAAAAGAATGTATATGAGGCACGTGGAATACTTTCTAGTAATTGGTAATCCATTTTGTTGGCATCATCTTTTCAAGCTTCGTTGAAGGTAACTGCTTCGGGATCTGAAGAATAATTGTTTGATTACTGGTTTTATCAATAACCATGTAAAGAGCATCCGAAGTATAATTTGGAAAGTTTAAATCCAATGAATGATTCCATAGAAGTTAGATCATCTAGTGATGTAAGTTAACCATAATGGTTGTAGGATCTTAATCTGCTCCAGTGATTTAGATCTGAACTTGTAGACGTTCAGACAACGTAGGATCATCCAACCTGATATTGAAATCAGGTGATATGGTCAAGATAACACTTCCTCTGTCAAAAGTTGTAAGCAAGGTACCAATAAGAGCATTTTGGTACGCTGTGTAGGTAATGTCAAGAAGGGATATCCTGGCTGTTGCAGGAATACCTTTCTTCCATGTAAGGTAAAAACAAGTCGTATAGCTCCAACATGAAGATGTGTATAATTGTGCTCTCTCTATAAGGTGATCAGCTCCTTAGGAATCTCAAGCTTTACATACCATTCTTCTATTGTAGATCTGAGATTACACTGTTCCAATTTGGAACTCTGGATGATTTCCTTGATATGAGACCTAGTGGTAGATAACACACGCGTAATACTTCTCGTCCAAGAATGGTCACGAGAATATATACTGTACGGACTCAACAATGGTAAAGAAGACTCAAAAACACGATTTTCTACAAGTACATGGGTAATTTCTACAAGATTTTCAATCTTATTTGACAACACTCTTTTTACACTGGAGGGCAAACTATTTAGAGATAGACTTTACGATAAATGTACCTGATCTGAGGATACTGACTCTATAGTCACTTTTGTTTTCTCTCACTTCTTAACCTTAGTCCATATGTTCCCCGTCTGACTAAGATGCAGAGGTTGACAATGTTTCCAAGGCTAACCACGAGCAGTAATGGAAAACCTAATTGAGGAGTAAAACTCCAAGGGGTACCCAGGTGTATTTGGCGTTACGGACTCTACCTGACCACAAACTAGACAAAGATACCACACTAGGTATAAAGGAAATCTTCCCAGCTTTGCACTGTTCTGGCTCTGATACCACTCCGGGAACCTTACGGGCACACAGGGAAACTATGACCTTTTTCTGGCTAACCCTTACGACTAACACCGCTCTAAACCACCAAACTGGATAAACCATCGACTAACCAAAGTCGGATTGGAAGTATGTATCACTACGTAGGTCCAGATATCAAAGACTTATGATCCTTCACACCTTCTCCAAAGCTCACACTGGCTTTACGGCTCACGCCTTTTAGGAACCCTACTTCACTAACATACTCTTACTCTTCATTCCCCATTAATGCTTCTGATTTAAGGCAACGGACAAATTTAGAAGCAACAATTCCAGACTGTCATAGATTTTTTATATACAAGATCCTTATACAAGGTGAGTGTAAAGCATACTCATCCTACAATCTTAGGCACTGAGGCAACATATGATTTAAGGTTGTGAAGTGTTTAAGAAAGAGAAAGAAGATTGAAGAAAGAGAGTTTCTTCATTTTCCAATATGTTTAATGTACAAGCTACTCTAAATAGTAAAACCGTCTCCCCTAGAACTGAACTAAACCCTGCTTTTATAGGCGAAGTCAGGGGTAAGAACGCAAGTCTACTTAGAGCATAATTATTACACTTTAACAAAAGTAAATGGCTATTTCACCTAACCTTATCAAAACGAATCTACTTTAACAAAAAGTCCTAAAGAAAACAGTGCTTAGGTACACAATTCTAAAAGACAACAGTAGAAAAGACTAAAGTTGAAAAAGAAGATGATAAGATGGACTCTTCAACAGTTGTTGATGGTGATGCATGTCCATCTTTCATCATGTTAATTGTTGTCTCTGTAGATGTGCTTACTTTGATGCATGTCCATCTTTCATCATGTTAATTGTTGTCTCTGTAGATGTGCTTACTTTATAGGTGTAAAGTAAGGTCTTCATTGTCATCAGTCAATTCCATATCTCGATCGATTTGTTCAATAAGTTCATGGATGTTGGTGTGACCCCATTCAGCAAGCCATGGACCTATAACAAAAGTACCAGCAGGACTTAATTCATCTGGTTGTAGGCTAGATTCCACAGTAGGCCTATATGTAGGACAGGGAATAAATCCTCCATGAATGTTGATATAATGGTCATGGTGAGAAGTCCATTCACTGATAGGTGGAGTTCTGAGAGGCTGTCTAAGAGCAGTTTCTCCAAAATATGGTCCTTGCGAAGTACAGAGAGGAGAAATATCTGATTGTGGATGTTGATTGTATTGGTCTAGAAGAACATACAGTTCTTGAGTGGCATGAGCTTCTTCAGTAGACCAATCAATGAAGGTGTGCCAATATTGAATATGACTAATAGTACAGAGCATGTTTGTATCGGTCATACAATATGGAAGAAGCAATAGGTAGAGGCTATATATATTTTTATCATCCAATGTTGCATTCCAAAGACAATGTCTGGATAACTCAAGAGACATCAATACGCCACTTAGAAAGAGGTTGGAACCATTCAAGGAAAGTCCAAAGAAGGGACCTGGAATTTATAGGATCGGTCGAATGGCGATAGACATGAAAAGGAGAAAGAGAGATTGTACACGTATACAAAGCAGTTAAAGACCAGAGATGCCAAAGTACATCCCCATCAAGAGAATCATACAGAAAGTAAATGTATTCGTATGGAGTGAGCATATGAAAATGGCTAGGTTTAGCAATGATATCATACTTGAGGAGGATTTCATACATGTAGTAGAAAAGACTCCGGTACAAGATAGGAGAAAGAGTTTGAACATTGTTATATTGGCGAGAAAACCAAGAAGGAAAATCCTTTTTATATCTGGCGAACCTAGGAAACTCCATAGGCCAAAAGAGAGGAATTGGGAGTTTCAAAGAAGAGGAAATGAAGAAGAGTGGTTTGGTAGGTCATGAAAGATAATCAGCTAAGATGTTCTTATGACCTTTCAGATGTTGGACACTGAATTTATAAGCAGAGAACCACTCTTGCTAGCGTAAAAGTTGGCTGTTGGGAATCTTTTTCCCACATTGTTCTAAAATCTTGGGGAATGAGGTGTTATCCATCTCAATGATAAAATGATAAACAGTGAGGTAGATAGAGAATTTTTCAATACCTCTTTTGACGGCAAAAATCTCCTTATACGAGATATGATAGTGACATTCAACGGTGTTGAAAGATCCACTCGCATGTCCACAATAATATCTCTGATCATTGAGTTCTTTAAGAAGTATAGCACCCCAATGGGTGTCACTAGCATCTATTTGAAGGACATGTTGTCCTTGTTCAGGAATCTTCAAAGGAGGAGGATCCTAACAGATCTATTTGAGACGCTTTACAGCTATAGTTTGTTCTTTTCCCCATGATGGTGGATTCTTACGTAAGAGTTTAGATAAGCATGAAGTGTAGGTGTCCACATATGGTATGAAATCTCTAATGTAATTAACAATACCAAAGAATTGCTAAATTTGTTTCACAATGAGATGTGCATCCGAAAATTGTAATAATTCCTTAGCAATATATGGACCTGGCTGATAGAATCCATCCTTGAATTGCAAACCTAAAAATTCAATTTATGTTGTACCAATTGTGCTTTTTGAGGCCGAAAGCATAATCACATATTGTTTTGTAAGATCCAAAAACTTATCCAATAAGACTTGATGTTGCTCGAGTCTGTGAAAACAGTAAGATGTCATCAATGTAAATTAATGCACTATTGAGAACAGGCTCATAGATCTTGGTTATGGATTTTTGAAATAGTGATGGAGCGACTTTAAGTCCAAATGACATAACAGTCCATTGGTACTGAGCATTGAGAATGCAGAATGCAGTCTTATAACGTTCTTCAAGGCGAATACCTAATTGCCAAAATCCTGCTTTGAGATCAAACTTCGAGAATATGACAACTTCCTTAAGAAATAGTACTTATGTACTGATTTTGGGTAGAGAAAACTTATCATCCTGCAGGAAACCATTAAGAGGCTTATAGTCAATGACTAGTCTCTTTTTACCAAGTTTTTTTTCTAAATGCTTGTTGACATAGAACGCTTGACAAGCCCAATCTGACTTTGTGGGCTCGATCAATCCTTGCTGCAATATGATTGCACACTCATCTTGTGCTAACTTTAAGTCATCAGGGTTCATCCCTGGATGTATGGCTTTAGTTGGATTAATATCCTCATTCTTTTTGAATCAGGGTTCATCCCTAGATGTGTGGCTTTAGTTGGATTAATATCCTCATTCTTTTTGAAAGGTAGACTTATGAAAAAGTTAGCATTCTTCCATAGAGGATATGGATGAGTAAACTGTGAATGAGACTCTAGACAATAGCTCAACAGTTTATCTCGAAGTCCAGTGCAATGTGCAAGAACTGAGGTTAGTTCAAACACATTTTTATATCAATGTATGGACTAAAAAGGTTTCAATACTTGTGGCTTGTGGGTAGGATCTATAAAGGTGATGCTTTACTGTATGTATCCATACCAATTAAGATGTCTGGGTCTGGTAGATTGCTTCCAAATGCTTTAGTCTAAACTGTACACTGAGGAAAGAAACGAATGCCAATCCGTTTCCTAGTTATTAACCCAATCGTAAAGCTATTTCCATCAGCTGCTAGAAAATGTTCATCACAAGAAGTCCATGCTTTTGCTGATAGGATATTGGACTTCATGATCGTTCGGCTTGATCCTGTATCTACAAATCCAATAGCCTTAATAGGCCAATCATATTTGTCTTGTTCAAACAACTAGATATGGACATATGGTCGTTGAATTGGATTACGATCAATCTTCATACATGTCTGCTGTAACATGTATAATGAATCATCATCAATAGTAGATGTAGATGCAGTAGATGATTCTTCTTCTGGCATAGACATAGAGATAGCAAACTGTGTTTCATTGTCCTCACTAAATTGTTCCTCAAGGATTTCTTCTATTGCATTATGAAGATGAATAAGCATAAGTTTTTCAAGTTTCTCCAAGAATTTGACATCTTTCCTGGTTGCCTAAGGACACTTGTTTGAGTAATGATCTGGGCTTCCATAGATAAAACATTGACCTTTGTTACGATGTGAAGACTTTTTGAAGAACCACATGAAATTGCACTTTTTGCCTATGTTCTTCTTTTTGAAGTTTTGCTTCCAAGGCTTCTGCCTTTCTTCTTTCTTCCTATGGAATTTTCCCCTTTCATAGTAGACTTGAGCTTGATGAGCTTTCTTGCTGCTATGACACTTACAAGTATGTTTGTCTTTGCATTTTATCTAGAGACGAGGCTGTTTACAAGCCTTTTTCAGAACTAGACTTCCTTTGAGGATATTCTTGAACAAAGTATGCTGATCACAAAACTTGTCAAGAGACACTAAAGCAAGGTGATAGATTTCTCTAAGAGAGATTGTAGACATATTTCTTTGTAGAGAAGCTATGGTCCTTTATAGTTCTGGATGTATTTTATTTAGAAAGGATGAGATAAAAATGCAACGTAAGTTAACGTCATTCCATCCATTCAAAAGATAATACCTTTTCGTTATAGGTTTGTAATGCCTTTGAATATCACGCTTATCAAGAGAACAACATTTCATCTTGAAATATTCTTGACGGATCTGCTTATCAATCAACTAGAAGTCACCCACAAATTCTTTATGGATAATGCCAAGTAATGCTCTAGCAGTTGATACTTATATGTACTGAAGTCTTTGATACTCACTTATACTTTGCCACCATTCTCACAACGTACCAGTAAACTTGGACGTAAATTCAGATTAAATATCTAGAAGAGGATGATTAGGTCTGGTCATTTGTAGATCAATCCAAGCACCAAATTCATATATTCGATCTCTCCATTTCTTAGGTGGAAGATCATCGAACGTAAACCAAGGACCTGAAGTAGGCTTGGTATTTGGCTGTGTTGAAGCAGCTGCACTTGTTGCTTAAGGTGCGGGTTCAGGTCTGAAGGGTTCAGTACCTGTGGATTCAGCTTTATTAATTTCGGGTTCAACTTCAATATATTAAGGCATAGTCATCAGAACATTAGATAATTCTGAAAGATCAATAAAGTTAAGTGAATAATTAGTTAATGGTGAAGAAACTGGTTCACATGATGACTCTGATGAGATATGTTCAGATGAACACTCAGTTGGTGTTGCAGAGAGTTCAGATGCATTGCTTTCCGCTTTAGTTTTCTCTGATTGAGAACTAGAATCATCTGCAAGAGATTTAGAGGTCAGAATAGCTATATACTCTGTCTACTTAGCTTTATCCTTCGCAAGAGATGAGATGGAAGGTTGTACTAATGGTGGAGACTCTAGAGGAGTATGAGTGCGTAAAGGCTTTCTCCACTGTTTAGTTAGTTCAAAGGGTGTAGAAGAAGATGACACTTCTGGAACCTTTAAAGACTCAAGAACTCGAGATTTATGCACACGATCAGTTGTAGACTTTGATTTTGATCGTCAAGGCTTTTCTTGAGTTGTTTAAGGATGAATATACTATCTAATCAAAGGATAGTTAAATTTGAATACCTTTGGGTAATCAGCTTCTTCTGGCTACTGTTGATATGATGGAGATGGATATAATGGTTGAAAAGTTGAGAACTCTGAAGAGAATGAGCCATATATCTATTTAGATTGAGTTGCATGCATTTCAGCTTCCATTTGTCATACAATTCCTTGTATCTTACGAACTTTCAAGTCGAAATCTAGCCCAATGTAATGGGCAGAGATGTATTGTCACAATTCAGCATCAAGGCGTTGAATCTGAGCTATATACGAATGATACATCGTTTGTATCTGTTCCGAAACATAATTGACTTTCTAGTGAGTAGCGATGTTTTGTTGACTAATTCTGTCCAGCTTAGAATCAATCATTCTCAGAACTTTGTTCTGAGATTACACTGTTCCAATTTGGAACTCTGGATGATTTCCTTGATATGAGACTTAGTGGTAGATAACACACTCCTAATAATTCTCGTCCAAGAATGGTCACGAGAATATATACTATACGGAATCAACAATAGTAAAGAAGACTCACAAACACAATTTTCTACAGGTACATGGGTATTTCTACAAGATTTTCAAACTTATTTGACAACACTCTTTTTACACTGGAGGGTAAACTATTTAGAGATAGACTTGATGATAAATGTACTAGATCTGAGGATACTAACTCCATAGTCACTTTTCTTTTCTCTCACTTCTTAACCTTAATCGATATATTCCCGGCCTGACTAAGATGAGAAGGTTGACTATATTTCTGGGGCTAACCACGAGTAGTAGTGGAAAACCTAATCGAGGAGTAAAACTCCAAGGGGTATGCAGGTGTATTCGGCGTTACCAACTCTACCTGACCATAAACTAGACAAAGATACCGCACTAGGTATAAGGGAAATCTTCTCGACTTTGCACTGAAACATGGTTTAATCTGCTTGATTTTGATTATAACTGAGACTTTTGACCATTTTCCCAAAACTCTCAAACTAAGGCCCGAGAGACTAGTAAAGGCCATATAAAGATTTCCTTAGCCTTCAAACTTTGTTACGATCAAGATTGTCTTCAAAACTAGGCAGTATTCATAAACACGTCTTCTATTAAAACTCCATTTAAAAATGCATTTGATTTACATCCATTTGATGTAATGACCAACTGAAACTCATAACTAATGGTGAGACTCTAACTGAGTTTATTTTTTCTATTAAGGTAAAGGTCTCTTAATATTTAATTCCATAAGTTTGTTTGAAACCGCTTGCTACAAGTCTTACCTTATACCTCTCAACATAACCATCAACATTACATTTAACGGTAACCACCTATTTACATCCTATTACCTTCTTATCATGTTAAAAATATATTATATCCAATATACCATTTTTATTAAGAGCATTTATCTCTTCTATAATTTCTAACTTTCAGTAGCATGATCTAAGGCCTCCTTAATGTTTAGAGGTACAAACATGTTAGATATCTAGAGATATAAGCACTATAAGAAAAGCTGGAATTTGCGACAGAAACATGTCAACAGAATTTAGACCTTTGCAAATTACTGTCAAAAACCAAAGTTCCATCGGCAATATTAATGGGAAAAAGTGCATTTAGCGTCGAATGAAAAATCGATCGGTAAAAATAGTGAGAAATCAATTTGTGATGAAAATTTATGACAGTAAAGATGTTCGTCAGTAAATTAGTAAAAAAAACAAGAAAATTGCGACAGTTTTGGTTGTCCGTTGGAAAAGTTGATGGAAAATATATTTTAGTGACGGAAAAGTGACTTTGGCAATAAAAGAGGGAAATTATGGCGGAAAGGTTAAATTTTGCACTTTCCCGACAGAATGCTAGGGACGAAAAATTTCGTCGATAACTCTCCATAATCAATACGTCGTCTTCTGATTGCGTGTACCAAACGATGTCGTTTTGGTTAAGTTAAAACACACCCATGCATCCCTCCGTACCCCCTAACTCCACTGTCAACGTCTCTGCTTCCTCTTTCTTCTTCTTCTCATGCATTTTCTGGTTTCTTCTCTAAAGGAGGTGTTGTGCGTCGTCGTCAGCGTTAGCAAGAGGTTGGTGGTGCGTCAGAAGCTGGGTTTCTTTTCCCACCATATGCGAACTCGTGAAGGCATGATGTTTCATCATACGTGGTTTGATTCATTTGAGTTTTTTTTAGTAAGTTTGAGTATTTTATTTTGTATGTTTGAGTAATTTATGAATGGATAAGAACATTTAAGATACTTCTGTTAGTGTTAGAAGGTTCAGAAAAGAAAAAAAATTGCTTGTGAAGTTGGGATGAATTGTTGATGCATATTAGGTATTCGATGAAATGCCTTTTGTTTGAAAACTTGTTAATGTGTGAAGATGAAGTTGATTGGTATCAAAGAATGAGTTAATGGGTGAGCCTATTTGATGATTTAACCTTATTTGATGATTAAGGATAATGTATCAAATTACTTCTTATAGTGTTTAGCCTTATTTGATGATTTTATTCTTACTTGTGAAGTGATTTAGCCTCAATTGTGAAGTGATTCAACTTGCATATGTGAATGTTCTTAGCTTAATTTTGATTTTCTTATTCCTCTCCCAATAGTTGTTTTCTTAATATGTGATCATATAGTCATTAAACTTAGGATGAAGATGACATAGTACGTAAATTAAGTTATTTGGATTCAAATAGGGATGATAATTGTAATAGAAAATGGTTTACAACAAAAAATTTACTTACTTACGTGGATCTATCAGAAACAGTGATTCTATAAATTAGAGGTAAGGTTCCATACTATTAGATTATTCTTGACTCCGTATATCAGTGAGACTTTCGCTAAGTTGTTATTTGTTGATTTTATAATCATCTAAGTATTTTCTTATTTAATTTTATAAATAATTTGAATTTATAACAAATACTTAGGTTAAGGCAACTACGTAGATTTATAATATTTCACACTTAAGAAACTTCACCGTTTTCAATTCAAGGAAGCCCGATTCCAGGCGGGCAAATGAAGAAGATTATGTTATATTTGAGTTTGATGCTCTTAACTTCTTACAAAACTAAAGACTTGAATATCACAAGAGTCGGGTACCTATCAATGGTGAATTTCCTTATTACCATAGTAAATATGATATCAAAACATGCAGGGAAAAGTTTCCTGTGGCTCCATACATTCGTAGATGGAGGCCCACCCCCAAGCATTAAAGCTCTAACGTAGGATTTTGATGGCAAAAGATGCGTTGTTAAATCATCAGGTGATATCCTCACCAAATATGTTTGTTAGTTCAAGATTAGTCAAGCTGCATTCCTAAGCTGGATCGAACAAAAAGCATTTCTGAGATATAAGGTGGCAAAAACTATAATCCTTCAGACCCAAATATCATAGCAAAAACTACATGTTAACTTAGCTGAACTTGTCTTTCCAGAATTTTCATGCCTCCTACTCGCGGAGGATTTGTTTAAGTTACTGTTCTGTGTATTTTCCTCATTAGTTATGCACACAAAAAAAACTCGAAGAACCTTCAGATCAATAATTGATAGATCAAAAGAGCATTTTAAACCCTAACATTTAAACTAAAATTTAACTTGAACCAATGTTTCAGAGCTTTTACAAAATATTCAAATAAGGCTGGCTCTATCTGGATGAAAACTCTGGCAGAGTTAAGTCTCTGGTAGTTAAATGCCAGATGACATTTTTTATGGAAATTTTTTTTAATTTCATAATAGACGGACCTATTTTTGAGTTTAAAAAATAAATGATCCCATTTCTTTTAAGCAACGTGAAGATGATTCCATTCTTTGGTTTAGCAAGAGGAAGGTTGGAGAAGCCTATGAAACAGTCTACTCCTGGACACGACTAACCATTTCACTACCACCACCCTGATGGCGCGGCTAGAATAGAACAGTTTAGTGGCTTGTTTCCAAAGCCTACCATCATTGATCTTTGTGCAAGGTTGTTCCTTATCAAATAATCCATCTTTATATAGACAAATTTTAAAAGTAAGAATATTGGAGATGAAGTTGAAGTTGTTGGTTTGTAAACTCATATATACCTATTGCTTGGAAAAATCCATGAGATAAGTTCCATCAAATTGTTTGTCTCCATAACACACCTTCTCATTGTATTTGGAAAGGATGTCACTGTAAACACTGAATAAGAGGGTCGTGCTAGTCATGTACTAGGTGTTAGCTCCATCTCTTAAGTGAAGAACACCACCTGAAACAAAATGTTTCTAGATATTTATGATTCATGGGATTTTGTGAGCCGTTATATGGTAGCTCTATAAAGATAAACAAATGTGCCTATTTGCATATGTTGTAAATAGATACACAAATGAACTGAAAAATGGAGACATGTGTTGTAGTTTAGTGACAATTATTTAAAGGCATTATTTATCTTATACATGTTTAGATTTATATATATCCATGGGATAATTAAACGTTGCAAATAAAATTATAATGAGATTATAATTATAGGATTCATATTGCATTTATGTATTATTCCTAAATTGTTTCTCGTTATTGTTCTATTAAGACTGGACATTAATAAAACATAAAAAGACTAGCCCACATTTTGTTTTTCCTTAAAAAAGAAGTAGTCGATCTCATAGGCTAAAGTATGGAGATACTTAAACAAACGTATAGGTGTTTATTAGAGAACAAGTTCACTGAATAGACCCGATATAAGAAATTCATTTGGGATATTACTTGTATGTCTATAAAATTCTCATTGTGATGATGTATAAGTGATTCTTTAACTTGAGGTCACCAAAGTTATCTTATATGATGATTGCTATATTTTTATACTACTTATGATCTATTTAGTTATAGGTCATTAATCGATAGTCATTGAATGTAGCATGAACTATATGGAGGTATTTGTGTGATCAAAATAGAATTTATCATCCTAAAGTAATTAGGGAGAATGTTCCATCGTTCTTGATTACTACTGATTCGAGAAATCCTTGGTCAAAGTAGAATGAAAATTTGTAAATAAATTGTCATTAATTGAATCGATAACTAATGGCGGAGAACTAATATGATTAGACTTAAAATAAAGTAGACATTAATTTCATGCTCTATACTTAATCGAAAAATTCTATGATAAAAGGATTAAATTATATAGAAAATCTTGACTCGTCATCATCAACATAACTCTTGGTATCTGCATAGCTACTGGTCTAACCCAACATTTATGGTCTGCCACTGGCTCTCTCACCTTCACATTCATTAAAGATCATATCTTGAGCTAAATGCTAGGACTCTTTTTAAAAAGAAACAAATTGTAGATGTTCGTAAACCACAAGTGCACGGTTGTCGAAGTGAGTAATAAATCGGTAAGAACTGAGTCGTGTCCACAAGGATTATGATAAAATTTAATTCTACGCTAGCTAACGATATTTGAAATCGAGTTGGATGAAATTTTAGAAAATTAAAATTAATGTAAA
>JANSVA010000218.1:11251523-11267154 GCA_025504915.1 Erythroxylum reticulatum | reverse complement strand
GTCACATATGTCCATTAGATGGACATTAGGTCCATTAAACAGACCTTCTCACATCTAAAAATTCCCTAGCATAGTGCTTGTGCGTTAAACGGACATTATGTCCATTAAATGGACCTTCTTGGTTTTGGAAAGAACCCCCAAGGCCGTCTATGTCCGTTAGGCTGCAGAATATGTCCGTTTAACAAACATTCACTATACACCTTCGAAAATTTGCATTTTTGACCATTTAATGACAAAATCTCTTTTCAAGGTCTTCATAAAAGTTGTAGATCTAGAAATTATCTTCAAAAAAGTCCTAAAAGGACCTTAATCTGAGGTCTATAGTGAAATTTTATGCCAATGTTCCCAAGTTAGGTACAATATGATTGAGGACAAAACCTTGTTTGATTTTTTTGGCCATAACTTCATCATCTAACCTCCAAATGAAGTGATTCTTGAACCAATAGATTTCTAACACATTTTTCTATCTTTATATAAAAATTGGTATCCTTTGGTATTGATTTGGAAAAGATTGACGGAAAGAAAGTGAGGGGATCAGTTGGAAGAGTATGAATTGGTTATGAACATAGGGATTTTTGGGATGTTATGAGAATGAAGATGAATTGATGATGGCTAATGAGGGTTTATTGAAGTAACCCTACAGGGTAATACACTCATAGTTTATAACTCTAGATGTTAGGCTCTGAAAAAGGGGTCCAACACCAGCGATAACGGATTTCTATGTTCTAGGAGGAAGGGTCTTCCCTAAGGTTTTAGAGCATTCGATTTCATGGGGGATTAAGAGAGATTCTGTTGATTTGAAAAAGTGTTGTCGATGAGGGTGATGGTAACTACTTTTGGTTAATAGTTATGGTCTTTAAAGGGGAGATTCGTATTTTGAAGGTTTAGGTTTGTATTTTGGGTGAGATTAGGGTTAGCAAAATGGGGAAAATGGGAAGGTCGGGGAAAATGGGAGGAGATGGGGGCTAGAGGCACCTGAGAAGAAGAAGTAGAAAAACCACATGTAGTCAAGCAAGTTATGGATCTCAAGCTTTATCGTTCATCGCTCATCGCTCTCATATATTACTTAGAGACACTTGGTTTAATTAGTACCTTATTACTTTAGCAACTTGTTTTCATGAAAAAATACTAGCAAAGCTACTCAGGTTAAAAGGCCTTAAATTGTGAATGAATGTGACAATTTAGAGGGCTACATTTAAGCAATAAATCCCAATTAAGCTGCATATTTAATCAAAGGACCCCAATTCACTAATTCTGGCAGTTAATCATTCTCTAACGCCTAATAGACCATCTTCAAAATCAAATCGATTACAATTCATCTAAGCCATTGACACATTCACACTATTCACAGAATGCAACCTAACAACTATAATATGCAAAATTCACATTCAAATAAACACATAACCCGCCCTACACTTGAACAACACATTGTCCTCAATGTGAGAAGGTGATAACAAACACACATAAAGACATAAAAATAAAAATAAAGACTAAATTTAAAAAGAAAGAAAGGGTTGCAGAGATTGTGTCCAGTACCTTCTTCTAGCCCATTTTTTCTGCATCTTCTTCCTCTTTGGAGTTATCACTGGTTGAATCCCCTTATTGTTGTTGTTGGGAACTTGAACTTGCTTAACCAGTCCTACCCTTGACATGTGTCTTGGCACTAATATCCCGAAGTTCCATATTGTGGGACTTCAGGATTTCAGGCCACTATCAATAATGGTGGTTCATAAACTTAGGACGGTAGACTATAAGTTGTTGCACTCAACTCCATAGCAGTTAGCTATGGACGAAACCAAGTAACCCATTCCTAAATTATTGTTCCTCTTCTTTGGAGAAGCAATAATTATATTAAAAATATGGGTGGTCGTGCAACCTGGGATGCTATGATCCATACACGACAACATAAACAATTCCTTCATCGAACACTTTTTGGTTTTTGTTTTATCAAAAATAGTTGGACACAGGAATTTGTACATCAACAAGTGCTCGTGACTCCTAATAATGTTGTTCTGTGCATTCTTAATGTCAAAATGCTCTAATCCAGTTAGTTTTGTCAAATAAGGACTGACACAAAAATCATCGTGTTGATCCGCTATGGACAACTCGAGGAAACCAACAATTTCATGCATCGTGTCATAATCAAGCCTATAGGGTTGTCCCCGTAATCTAAATGGTATTCCCCTAGATTTGTTGTATTCATATTGATGAGAAGTAAAAAATCCTAAGGTCAGTTCTTCGTAAACTGGGAATTGAATTTTAATAAATTGACCCCATTGAATTTTCTCAACTAACCTCTTGACTTTGTCTCACAATTCTAATCTTTCTAAAGTTTCAAAGTGAAAATATTTTGGAACCATAATTTTTCTTACTACGAAGGGAATCGAAATGAGTACCTTCCTCATTCGAGAAGATCAGGAAAGGTTGTAATATCTTGTTTTCTGGTATATGCTTAGGGTTTAACCCTAGATTAAGTTTGGCATATACATTCATAACATTAGCAATCATACACAAATTGATATTTGTACACATTACAAAGATAGCATATGCACTCAATTGACTTATTCCGGGGTATGAAAGAAGTTAAGTGAATATGATATGAATTGTGATTTGGTATGTCTTGAATTTTGGTATGTTTGGATTTCAATTAGTAAATTGGGATTAAATATTATTAATTGAGAGATAAAAGGATTAAATGTACATTTTTTCAAAAAATAATTAATTGCTAAGTGGTAAGACAAATTGATACCTGGAAAATTAGGGTGATTAAGCCTAAAATTGAGTGCCATTTGGCATAGTAAAATGTATGATGTTTCTGATTGTTGGAATAATGAGTTGGCTTGATCTTTTGAGCTGGAATTGGAATTTAAATTTTAATTAAATTACTAGTGTTTATAGCATGTTATGATAGAGAATTGATGATGATGAATTATATATGATGTTGATGATTGATTGTGCTAGAAATTTTTGCATGACCTTGGAAGTGTTTCTATTTTGTTTTTAGTTTATGAAAACCGTGGGATACAAATTGATTTATGGATGAATTAGGGCTGGATTTGAAGTATAATGAAGATGGATTTATGCCAAATAAAGATGTCAATTTGATGTTCTTGAATTGGAAAGAACTAGGACTATATGCATATTAATGTAAAAGTTTCTGGTTTGATAATTTGTGAGATGTTAATTGAATAATTTTAAACTGGAATAAGATATGTTATTGATGAGGAATTAGAGTATTATTAAGGCCTAATAGAGGTATAATTGATGAACTATAAAGAGGCTATTTAACTTTGGTATAAACTGTAAAAAAATATGGAAAAAAGAAAGAAGGATTGTTGGAATATGTTAGCTGTAGTGTTTTCACTAAACATACATCGGTATTTTGGCCATACCTTGTTCTATAGAGATCCAAATGTAATGTTTTTAAGTTTAGATTAAATTAGAGACATATGGATATATTTTTCATGAAGGAATGAACTTTAAATCTTTCTTTAAGAGTTCAAAATTTAGCTTGAAATTGAGTTTTTGGATTTTGTTACTGTTTGAGAATAGTCTGTATAATTTTGGGTATAACTTGCAGAATACTGGACCACATTGTATGAACCTTAGTTCATTAGAAACTTAAGACATATGATAACATTATTTTCGAAGAATGTACTGCCTAATTACTTCATTTTCTATGTCATAATGGCCATACAAGACTGACCTCAGACTTGTCCTGAGAAAATATGGAAAACTAATGAAGGAATTGGATAGGAACCTTTGGATAACCCATCCCATGATTGTGGGAAGCCATATACAATTGTAAAAATTTCATGGAAGTAAATAAATGTTCTTTTTTGTGATTCTTGAACCAATTAAGTATAAGGTATTTAACCATGATGCATTTGGAGTTAATTAAGGTTTAAAAAGAATATAATTTGATGTTAGAAAAATTGGTTAAATGCGTGATAATTTTTGATTGATAATTGTTGTTATACTTCAAGGAAAATAATGTTGGATACTAATCCATATAAGTTTGGAATGAAGGAGTGTTAAAGGAATGAAGATATTCATATGAATGCGAATGTATTCCAAAGGATATTAATAACGCATTAAGAATGAATGAATGAGAATTGTGAATTATATGAAATATTTGTAATGCTAGGAAAGAGTTAGTAAATGTATGGGTAATGAATGGACCATGATCAAGTCTACTTAAGGTATTAATCTAAATGCAAACAAGACATATCCAACTGACAATATGTGAATGATTATGAAATATGATTAAGGAAACATACCCGGCATAGTCATTGGGCATGCCTGAACATGACATATGAATATATGTGCACAAATGAATAAGTATTTAATTGATTGACTTTATAATGTGAATTATGTATGAATTTTATGATTTTAGATGCTCAATTTGGACACCATTTAGACATTTTCGGACCATCCAAGCAATAACATAAATTGGAGGATACTGTGAGTCAAACTAGATAATTTCACTATGAATGATTTATTTTGTTTAACTTCCAATTGTTGAACTGTTTGTGATTTTTTTGTGAATTTTGTACTTTAGTGGTCTGAGGAGCTTGATATTTTGTAATGTATTGGAAGTGTCCTTTTGCATTTGAGTTCTAACTGATTTCTGAATAGACAACAAAAGTTGAATACTGGACTGAGCTCCGATGAATTTGAGATTCCGTCTGTGCATCATAAGTAAATTTTTTGATGGCATATTCTATTATTTGATGCATTTCATAAAATGCATGTTCAGATAAAGGCATTATGATCAAAATAGCCATTTTGAAAGAATTTTAATTTCATAATTCTGCACATAGAGCTTTGCTCCGTGACTTCTATATCTGACTGAGCCTAATAGAACAGTATCTATATCTGTATCTGTATTTCTATCTAAAAGGCGCTCGATCATAAAAAATAATAACAAATCTGGATTCTCATATTCCTCTGCATTTGTATATTTATGATTATGAAACCTTTTCTGAAATTGTGATGATAAAGTGATATGTCATGATATTGTGATTGATTGGGTTATATGTTCTGAAAGAATGTATGTGAGATGTGTGACATTCATTATATCTTATTGAGATGGAAAATGTTTGTGAAATTGGTTGGTTGTATGATATTTGTGTAATTGACTTAAGTGAGATCATCAATGATGGTTTACTCATTAAGTTCGCAAAACTCATCAAAAATTGCAATGTGGTTGTTCAAGTACAAGTCATGAGACCTAGTTCCTAAGATTTTCTAGAGGAACATTTTAGATTAAGATATGGCTCAAAGGTCTGTCAGCTGACATCAGAGGAGTTATAGATTGTAATTTGTAGTTTCTTTGACATAAAGAAGTTTTGTATAAAGGATTGTAAACATTCTCATGTTTGGTAATGTAAATATTTACTTTGATGACTACAATGTAAACTTTTGTGAATGAATGAAATGAAGTGTTGAGGTTTCAAGTGTTATGTATTCTTTATGACGCCATTTAAGAGATTATGTTTGCTCTAACATACCATTGTCATAGGATATGTTTTTGAATGTCCTCTGGATGTTTGGGTATATATTATATGGTAGTGGGATGTTACAAAGGTTCTCAATAATCAGCTGCTCTATTCCTCTTCCCTCATCCCGAGACTTGTGTTCACGCAGCTAATTAATCACGCTTTACTATTTGCTTGATGCGCTTCATATTGACTTGAGAGTCGGTGAAAGTCGAAAGAAATTTTGAGGTTTGAAATTTTGTAGAGAGAAATGAGAGTGACTAGAGAGATAAAGTTTAGATACATAAAGTGAAAATGAAAGTGACTGAAAAAAATGAAGTTAGAATTATATTTATAGATGATTGAATAGTAAAATGGTAAAAAATTTAAGTGAAATGCACGTGTATGTCATTTTTACCTTGCTGCAAAGATCGTGGCCTATAGTTTTCACCAATCCTAATTTTTCTTCTTCTATCCTTCTCCACTTTCCAAAATCCCTTCTTAACTACTTGTGGTTCTTTAACCTCTCTTTGCTTACTTCATCTATCATAGAATTCACATCAACGTTCTATACCTTCTGATTTTATTTGAAAACGAAATAACCTAACTACGAAATTCTAACTTTCTGAAGAAAATTTAAGAAGTTAAAATTCCATAGGTTACCTCCCATGTAGCACTTTTTTTAACGTCAATAGCGCGATGCTTTTCTTTTTCTTATGGTGGTTCAAATGAGTGGAGCAATGGCAGTGTATTCGTTAATCTAAAAATTTGCGCATGAGCTACCACACCCTTGATTCCACCTTCCTTGTGGCTCTCCTTCCTTCGCCGTTTTCTACATGACCACTTCTTTCTGAAGGCACTTGCCATTGCCCTCGACGATCGAGTTCATTGCCATTTGTTAGAGGTAAAGGAGTATTGTTGTCTTTCTTTGACACTTTGAAGGTTACCTGCTGCTTACCTACCCTCAGAGTTAGTTCCCCTCATCAATATTAATGATTGAGCAAGAAGTGGCCATGAATAATCTTCCAATGACCATAAGCATTTTTATATCTTCTCCAATACCCAATATATAGAATTATGTGGGAAAAGTACAATTATCAACTTGTACTTGCACATCCATAATAATCCCCTTCGGTTGATGGATTGTTCTGTCGACCGTCTTTACCAACATTTTTATGGGTACTAACTCTCCTAACCCCAACTTTTGAATAAAGGTGTAGGGCATCATATTGATACTTGCTCCTAAATCTGCGAATGCCCTATCTATGTTGACTCCATTTATACTGTAAGGAATGTAAAAATTCCCTGGATCCTCTTTCTTCTATGCTATATTGGGGTTTTCTTCTACTATGCGCTCCTTAACCTTCTTCTTCACTGATTCTATTAATGTGAGCCTCATTTGTAGGTGTTCTGTTATGTTCTCATCCTTATTTAAGTCAACCTCCTCAGAATTCCTCGTTACCCTACTTGACAATGATTTCTGCTGTGTTAGAATATGGTATGGTAATTTGGGTCAAGATTCTTTGATTGGTTTAATTTCGAGCACACTTGGAAGGAGTTCCATAATTACTTATCCTTTTCCTTTATCTCCATTCTCCTTTATATGATCAAGTTCCTTTTCCTAGGACTAAGCAATGGCCATGATCCTTTCCTTTAGGTTATACTCGGTATTGCTTAGAAGGGTTCCTATATTCCGAGTAGATATTGCTTCAGCTAGTTGACCTACTTAGACCTCCAGATTATGTATTGAAGAGGCGTGGTTCTTGGTAACTTGTTAAAATTTCCTCTAAAGCCTCCTATGTGCATCCTTCATATCTCCAATCTTATCTAAAATCTTATCTAACTTAGATTCCATTGAGCTTGGTTTATTTTGCTGGAAGCCTAATTATCTTTAAGGTCTAAATTGAGGTAAATCACTTGTTAATATAGAAATCACGGAAATCACTTGTTAATATAGAAATCATGTATAATATGAAAAATACACAAGAAAGGGGGTTAAATTGTGTTAAATTATCTAAGATATTAATATTTAAAATCTTCTTGATTTTCTTGACAAATTCAGACGATTATAAAACAACGCACTGAATTTGATGAATAATGTATTAGCGAAAATTAGTATCTCCTCTTCTAACAACAAGAAAATTAAAGAGGTAAGACTTAGAGAATATGACACCACGATTTATACTGGTTCACCCTTAACCTTGGGCTACGTCTAGTCCTCAAAGTTCATTTGAGATTTCACTATCTTCTTTAACGTTACAAGTATTATTTCTACACTTATAGAGCCTCTTCAGACCTCTTTCACAAAATATTCTTTATCTGCTTCCTTAGCCTCTTCAGGTTGTAGCCTTTCTTTCACTCGAAAAGATATTGTTTGAGCTTCACATTACGGATGTATTTGCTCTCTTTCTTTCTTTCTTTTCTCTCAGAATATTTTTCACAGCGTGAGCACTTGAGCACATAATTTCTCTAAGTATGTTTTGTACATTCAGATTTCTCCCTTTTTTTAAGTTTACGACTATAACTAATATTTATAACCTAAATCTCCAACGATCTTCTTTGAGAAATCTACTTGTAAAGTGTTTTAAAGTCTGTTATTAGTTGCGTCCTGTAACTAACTCCAACTAACTGATATTCTAGCACATTCTTCAATTACATCATCTTGCATTGATTCGTATGCTTCGTTTGATTTCTTAGACATAATCACTTCACATGATCCATTTTAGATGCTTTGTCTTATTCAGATTTTACTTAAGTATCGTCTTGATTTGATGGTTTGTGCCATTTACATTTATTTGCACACTTAACAAATTCATCAAAATAGTTCACACACTTTTATTATTATTATTATTATTTGACTTTCATCAAAATCAATGGAATAACTGAAGTCTTCTTAACTTAACAATCTCCCCCTTTCTGATGATAACAAATATTCATAATATTAGAAGATAAAAATAATATATAGACAAATAAAGAAAGATATATAATGATAATCAAAAAAAATTCTAATTCTAATTCTCCTTTCTACTGTTCTCCCCTATTTGTTATTAATCAAAAAGATTCATTTCAAATGCTTCAAAATTTCAGAATACATTTGTTGAATATCGGTGCGGATCGTCTTGAGGTTTTCTTATATGGAAACACGTAGAAGTGTTATTTCCTCATGAAGATCACCCACTGCATTACCTAGTTCATCAACCTTATTATTAATTTTCTCAATTTTTTTAGCTAAGTCTTCCTAAACTTCCATCTGCTTGTGACTAGCTTCAACCCATTGGATGAAAGACTTCAAGAGCTCCTAATTAATAGTGGCATCTTGTAGTATTTCACTAAGTGGATAAATCTGTTCAAAGACACTTAGTTTTCTAGGTGAATTGTCTAATTCTAAAATTTTAGTTAAGGGTAATTTATATATCGGTTGCCCTAGAAGGTGTAAAATAGTTTTAACTGAAGGAATGAAACCTAAGGGTTTGAAATGAATGAGCAAATGCACAAAGGTTTCTAAGTTAAAATCAATATCTTTAATTGTGATACTTTTGTACCTTCCTTCTGATATTATGCAACTACTTTGAAGCTTTTGTCTTTTTTAGATGCTCCAAAATTACTTCCTAATTCCCTTGATATATGATGTGATACATAGATGCCTACAGGTTGAGCTGCATGACATACATCATCTATGTTCATCACTACCACTAAAATCTCTTCTTTTATGAGATCATCTTCTCTTCTTTTAGGAAACTTCTTCTTCTTTCCTTTTTATTTTCTAACTACTAGTGCTAGACGTCTAGGTTGTACATCTGGTACAATCTTGATTGTCATTCTATTTGTTACTGGATATATTGTATAAGCATCTTTCGTAATCATTAATGGATATGGTTCTACCTTTTTATCTCACAGAATACTATATAGTCTTCATTCTTTAGGGCTTAGAAGATGTATCGTCTAATCATTTACTGTTATAGGTTCAACTTGAACCTTAACTTTCTATTTAGAAGGTTCTCTGATGATAATTGAACCTTTGTTACGATCAGGTGTTGATTCTTCTATGACCTTCATCTTTAAATCTTCTTTCTTTATTAGTTGAGGAGGGTTTTAAGTTACTAGTTGTTCTTTAGACGATGTCTACGTCTTCTTTTCAACATTCTGTGTCTTTTGTGATTGGAGCGTCTCAACCTTCCTCTTTAAAGACACTTGGTGAGTTAGTTATTGAACCTTGCTTTCCTTCTTTTTTGGAAAAGTCTTAGCTTGTATCGGCTCATCAGACGATTGTTCAACCTTTACCTCTGTTGATATTCTTCTGGACGATTGAGGTTTTGCTTGTATTTTAGACAGAACATTTTGTTTTCTGCTTCGTCTTACTTAAAGCTCCCCCTTAGATTGTGCTTTTGGTGTGAAATATACATCCACTTCGACTTCATTCTTGATCCCTATTTTGTGAATATTAAAGGCATTGATAACACTTTTAACATTCATCTCTACTCTATTTCCTCTATCAAGTAAGATTCCAGATTCTTTGAAGAATCTTGTTAACAGCATACCGTAAGGTAAAGAACCACTCTTCATATGATAATCCTCCCTAGCCTTTATCATGTACTTCATAATCAAGAATGGAAGATTAACACGTTGGTGAGTGAGTAAATGAAATAGCCAATGTTCATCATTCATTGTCACCACGTCCTTTGATCCTGCTCTTAGTAGGATACAATGGAGAAGTGAGTGAAGAACCCTATCCTTCAGAATGAGGGTTGAAGACTTCTTGACTCCTGGATTACTGGGTCCATATAGTTGTCGATTGATGTTGGCTTCGTCTATATGACTTTGAGCAATCCAATCTGTATTGTTGAACAATTATGCTCCTACATTTGGACACCCAATAGCCTTCATAATAGAATTTTGTGTGATTATTACTAACAACCCATCTACCATCGAAACCAACGTGTTGTCTACCACCTTCGTATTCTTCCGGGACTCATATATTTCATTCAGATACACCATCTCTCTGATGTTGAAGAAATTCTTCGAATCAACTACTTCAATCTCAAGTTCGATATTCATCTGATCATTCTTCAGGGATGTGAAATCGATGAGTCATACATAGACAAGATATTTTGACATTTTTTAATCTGTAAAAGATAAACACTAAACACAAAAATGTATTTCTCTTAAAGAAGCGAGGTTAGTATATAGAAAAAATGAGAGAAAGATATGAAATGAAATGAGAAGGATTTGATGTTTAGAGCAGAGGGTTAGATCGTCTTTGTTGAAAGCACTTTGAGCAAGTCGGTTTCAAAGTTTTACAAGAAAATTCTAGAGTGTAAGGTGTTGCACATTTTGAGATGATTTCTTTTTATATACACTCTTGAAAAGTTACCATTTGTAACGTTTTTAACTAATCCACCGGTAATCATGAAATTGAAACTACTGATTGAAAATTACTGTTACCATTTAATTTGAAAACTTACGACTTTTCAGGTTCTTCAAAACGAATCATCTGGATCATGGAGTTTTAGATGAATGTTCATTTAACATCACCATATTCAGGTTTCATCTGATTTCCTTGAATCTGTCTTCACTTAAGGGTTTGGTGAAGATATCTACCCATTGTTGATTTGTCTCAACAAATTGTAGATAGATGATCCCTCTCTGTACATAGTCTCTTAAAAAATGATGTCTAACTTCAATATGCTTTGCGCTTGAGTGTTGTATTGGATTCTTTGAGAGATTAATAGCACTTTTGTTGTCACAGAAGATTGGAATCTGATCTTCTTAGATAGAATAATCCTCTAACTGATACTTTATCTATAACATCTGTGAACAACAACTTGCAACTGACATGTATTCATCTTCTGTAGTAGATAGAGCAATTAAACTTTGTCTCTTGCTTGACTGAGAAATTAGATTATGACTAAGAAAGTGACAAACTACACTTGTACTCTTTCTATCAATCCTATCTCTAGCATAATCAGCATCACAGTAGCCAATTAACCTAAAATCTTTACCTTTCTCATACATTAAGCAAAGATTAGTAGAACCTGCCAAGTATCTCAATATTGTTTTAACATCAATATAATGAGATTCTCTAGGATGTGCTTGAAATCTTGCACACAAACAAACACTAAACATTATATCAGGTCTGCTTGCAGTTAGTCAAAGCAAAGAACTAATAATTCCTCTAAAAAAAGTTTGATCAATCTTCTTACAAACTTCATCGTTAGTTAAGACAATTACAGGATGCATAAAAGTTGACATTGGTTTAAAATTTTTCATTTTATATTTGATTAAAAGTTCTTTGATATACTTTTATTAATGAATAAAAATATTTTCTTCGGTTTGTTTAATTTGTAAACCAAGAAAGAACTTTAATTCACCCATCATACTCATTTCAAATTCACTTTTCATAAGATTTTTAAATTTTGAACATAATTTTTAAGAAGTTGCACCAAAAATGATATCGTGTACATATATTTATACAATGATAAAATCATTTTTAATAGTTTTCCTAAATAATGTTTTATCCACTTGACCTCTAATAAAGTCATTTTTAATCAAAAATGAACTCATACAATCATACCGAGCACGAGGTGCTTGTTTTAATCCATATAAAGCTTTATGAAGTTTATACACATAATCTGGTTTATTAATGTCTTCAAAACCTAGGGGTTGTTTTACATAAACTTCTTTGTCTATACAACAATTCAAAAATGTACTTTTCACATCCATTTAAAACAATTTTACATAATGAAAAATAGAATATGCAAGCAAAATCCTAATAGCTTCTAGTCTAGCTACAGGAGCGTATGTTTCATTACAGTCTATTCCTTCTTATTGATTATAGCCTTGAGCTACTAATCTAGCTTTGTTACGATCGTCTAGTTTATTTTTGACTACCCATCTAGTTCCTATAATAGATTTATTAGATGGTTTAGGGACTAGAGACCAAACTTTATTCCTTGTAAATTGATTTAACTCCACTTACATAGCTAAAATCCAAGCTTCATCTTGAAGAGCTTCATCAATTTTTTTAGGTTCTAATTTAGAAAAAAATGCTACATTGACCTCTCTTCTAAATTTAAATCTAGTTTGCACTCCTTCTGATGTTTCTCCTATAATCAGGTTTTCTGGGTAAGAAGATTTATATTTCAAGTATTTTCTTAAGCTAATATTTTCAGAAATATCTACTACTTTATCATATGGATCGTCTAGTGGTGAATCGTCTAGGTTATTAACTAAAGGAGTAGATAGAGTTTCATTATCATAATCGTCTCTTTTATTAAGATGAGAATCATCATCAAATTTTACATACATAGACTCTTCAACACATTTAGAAACAAGATTATAAACTCTATAAGCTTTAGAAGTAATTGAATAATCTAGAAAAATTCCTAAATTGATCTTAGAATCAAATTTATCTAAATTTTATTTTTTATTCAAAATAGTGCATTTGCAACCAAAAGGATCAAAGTAAGAAATATTTGGCCTTCTTCCCTTCCATAATTAATATGGAGTTTTATTTAAAATAGGTCGCAAAAATACTCTATTTTGAATATAACAACCTGTATTTACAGTTTTTGCCCAGAAGTACTTAAGTAGATTCATTTCACATAGCATAGTCCTTGCCATTTCTTGAATCATCCTACTCTTTCTCTCTACAACTCCATTTTGTTGAGGAGTTCTAGGAGCAGAGAAATTATGGAGAATTCCATTCTCTTCACAAAAAATTTTCAATTTTGCATTTTCAAATTCTCCACCATGTCCTAATTCCAACAATAGAAATTCCTTTTTTATTTTGTAACATTTTGGATAAAACTTTAAAGCATTTAAGAGATTCATCTTATGAGATAAAAACAATATCCAACAAAATCTAGTAAAGTCATAAACAATTACGAGACCGTACTTCTTTCCACCTAGACTTGGTGTTCTGGTTAGACCAAACAAATCTATATGTAACAAGTCTAGAGGTCTAAACGAAGTTACAATGTTCTTAGATGAAAAAGATGTTTTAACTTTTTTTCCTTTTTGACAACTCTCAACAAAGAAATCTTTGTTAAAACTTATCTTTGGTAATCCTGTTACCAAATCATGTCTAACTAACTTGGAAATATGTTTAAAGCTAACATGACCTAGCTTTTTGTGCCAAATCAGTTTTTCATCATCTTTTGATATAAGGCCTAAAATATTTTGACTTTTCAAATCATCTAAGTTAATTTTATAGAGTTTATTTAGTCTTTCATCACAAAAGAATATGGAATCGTCCTTTTCTTTACTATACAAGAATTTTGATTAAAGGATACTTCAAAACCATAATCACATAATTGACTTATACTGATTATTTTCTTGTTCATATCGTCTACTTATTTCTATCATTAAAGCCTAAACTGCTTTTATCATTTGGACGTCTATAACTTCCAATCATGTCATTCATCCTTTTTATACTTTCTGTTCGGTAAATCTACTGAAAGACTATTAGTCATTTGTTTTAGTTGATTAATTTTCTCAGATCTATCTACAGTTATTTTCTTGTTCATATCATCTACTTATTTCTTAAGGCAGAGGTTCTCTTCTTTTAGTAGTTTTATGTTCTTTAAATTTTCAACAAATTTCTTTTTAAATAACCTATATTGTTTTAAGATAACATGTGAATCTTCTAACAATTCTAAATAAGCATCCTGAAGATCAGTAAAGTTAGAAATTACCTCATCATCGCTTTATCTTTCAGCTACCAACCATATATTTGCTTGTTCTTATGTTTCTAAGTCGAATCCAGATCTTCCTATGTTGCCATCATGCTCTTTTTCTTTTCTTGACTTTTCCTTTGTTTTATTTTGTGCAACGGACATTCAAACCTGTAATGTCCTGGTTTATTACACTCATAGCAGATGATAGAACTTTTCTCATTCTTCGAATCATCTTTGCTATTCTTTTTGAAAGAGAAGTCTTTATTTACCCTTGATTTCTTTTTCCACATCCTTCTAATCTTTTTTCAAATGAAGGATAGCTCATCTTCATCTTCAACTGAATCTTAATCAAATTCACTAGCATCATCATTCTTGATTTTTTCAATCTGTAATGCTTTTGAATATGTGTTTATATTTTTCTGCATCTTCTGGTTCTTCTGACCAGCCTTCAATACAGTATATTTGTCTTCTACATCAAGCTTTACTTCATGGATTTTTAGTGAACCAAGCAATTCGTCTAGCTTCAGCTTACTTAAATCCCGAGACTCTTGTATTGCTGTTACTTTAGGTCTCCATCTTTTTGGAAGACTTCTGAGAATCTTTCTAAGATGATCTTGACTGTCGTAGATTCTCCCCAGAGCTTTAAGTCCATTAATAATTGTTTGGAATTGCCCAAACATTTGATCAATAGTCTCATCATCTTTCATCTTGAACAGCTCAAACTGATGAACAAGAATACAAATCTTGGATTCTTTCACCTGGTTTGTGCCTTCATGTATAATGGCTAATGTGCCCTACATTTCCTTTGCAGATTCACATACATAAACCTTATCATATTCACTTCTGCTTAGAGCACAACTTGAAAAGAACTTGGCCTTTAAGTTTAATTGGAAAGCAAGCTTTCTAATCAAATGACCATTGGTCATGAGAGATGCTTTTCCCTTTATTGTTTGTTGGGATATATGGACCATTTTCAATGATATCCTAAAGATCAATGTGTGTAGATTCTATGAAGAGCCGCATCCTGTCCTTCCAATAATGATAGTCTTCATCGTTGAATGCAGGGGTTCTTGAGACTGAGGCACCTTTTACTATAAAAACATGTGATTCAGCTATGGATCTTTGCCCTCACATTGTAATAGTGTTTCTTGGAAACTTGCTTTGATAACAACTGAAGTAAATCACTTGTTAATATAGAATTCACGTATAATATGTAAAATACATAAAAAAGGGGGGTTAAATTGTGTTAAATTGACAAACTCATTTATTCATATATATTTTCATATCAGTTGGATGAGTTTTGATCACTAAAATTAGTCTTTATGAGCTTATTTGATTATTATTTGAATTATTGTGCCTTAAATTTCATTTGTAATTGTAGGGGCATAATTGTAATATCTTGGTTTAAGTATAATAAAATGATTTTGGACAATTAATGCTACCTTATTTGTAATTTTGCTTGTAGGGTGCTTGGAG
>JANSVA010000218.1:11203874-11217122 GCA_025504915.1 Erythroxylum reticulatum | reverse complement strand
ACTAATATGGACTATTTTGCAATTTTTAAAAATTTTAGGGACTATTTCATAATTTTAAAAAATTCCCCAAAACGGTACCCGCTACTTGTACAGTTCTGTTCCAGAGCTCAATCCGGTACCGAGCCCGGTACGGTATTCATAACTTTGGACATGATCTTTTTTTTAAATTATAGCATTAAAGTTTCTATAATAACTATTTTAATATAAAAATATAATAATTATTTATTATATGTTTTATTTTATTTATCTTTTAAATAAAGTTTTATTACATTACATTTCGAAACTTTTCGTATCTCTTAAATAAATTCAATTCAATTATAAATCGTTACTTTCTGTTTCGTTACATTTGAATTTATTAATTAACATCCAACTCAACCAAACCGAATCTAGGAAAGTAAAAATGCCATCACAAGCGACTAAAATAGTTCAGGAAAAAAAAAATCTAAAGCGAAGCTCTAGAGAGTCTGAATTCTGAACAGTTTTCGGACCAAGAACACTGTCTTTGTTTTCCTTTCGATTAAGAAATTAACAACTTTGCGAGGTGGGGAATTGTTTTTCTTTCGTTTTGTTTCTCGTCTCTCTTTGTTTTCCTTTTTTCTTTTTCAATTTCTTCTTGAATCTATACTGATTTTAGAGTGTAATGGTAGAGATCATAGGTCTATTGAGAGCGATGAAAAAGGCGGCATTGCCATTGAAAAGTGTAACTGGGAACGAGAAGCAGATAACAGTTAGTGGCAAGGAAGGGTTGGTGAAGCTTCTAAGATGGCATTTTGGGCATTCAGATTTCAGAGGCAAGCAATTGGACGCTATTCAAGCTGTTTTATGTGGTTTGTATTTTTTTCTTAATCTTCACCTCTGTCTTCGTTTGTGTTTCATGTCAATAAATTAATTTTGGAATTTTTTTTGGTTGTCGGATGTGTGTTGTTAGGGAGAGATTGTTTCTGTCTGATGCCAACTGGAGGAGGAAAATCCATGTGTTATCAGATTCCCGCACTTGCTAGACCTGGACGTATCGTGCTTGTTATTTCTCCTTTAATAGGTCCTCTCTAATGATTCTTTCTCCTTCCACATTTTTGAAAAATTTTTTTCTTTCGGTTTAAGTTCTTGTTCTTGAGGTTGTAATTAAGGACACGGAGCTAACTACGTTATCTTCTTCTTCACATGGTTATCTATAATTATTTCAACAGCCTTGATGGTGAGTAACTTGCAAAGTTCCTTACTTTAGCATTGGTTTTTAGTTTATTTCATAGGTAGCAGAATGAGACGATATTTGATTTTGTGTTTCCCTTCCTTCCTTGCCACCCCCGTTTTTTCCTGAATTGGAATTAGGAAAATCAAGTAATGGCATTGAAGGAAAAAGGAATTGCTGCTGAGTATCTTTCCTCAACCCAAGCATCGCATATCAAATCCAAGGTCAGTTACGTTAGCATTGTTTTATGTTTGGTCTGATTGACATTTTTATTTTTGGATAAACGTATTGGTAACAACATCTGGCTTTCTTAAAATCTTTACTTTCTTGTATGTCATGTTGTCACTGAATAGTACTATTCTTTCTAAGCATAAATTCATACCGTGCACATCTTCCATCAAAAATCTAGAAAAACAGTTTGTTTGGTTTATCTCACCCCTTATTTCTAAAATAATGGAACTCAGTTGTTCTTTTCAAATTAATAGATTCACGAAGACCTTGATTCTGGAAAACCATCTACAAGATTGCTGTACGTCACACCAGAACTGATTGCCACATCACAGTTTATGTCAAAGCTGACAAAGATTCATGCTAGAGGGTTACTGAATCTCATTGCTATAGATGAGGTGTGAGCTATTGTTTGTATGTTGTTAGGATGGTATTATGTTGTTTGAAGGTTGTTTCAGGCTATGTCCATAATTCACTTTTTCTTTGTTTCCTTACATATTTCTTAATTTCAGGCACATTGCATCTCAACATGGGGCCATGATTTCAGGTTTGGGATTGGCCTTAACAATGAGACAACATGCCTTGAAATTGGCTAATGCCTAATATTTTTCCCTTCTATGGAGTTATTCTCATCAAATTCACTCTTTTTACTTGTTTGCTTTAATTAGACCAGCCTACTGTAATCTTTCATCTTTGAGGAATCGAATTCACTCTTTTTATTTGTTTGCTTTAATTAGACCAGCCTACCGTAATCTTTCATCTTTGAGGAATCGCATTCCTGATGTACCAATATTGGCTTTGACGGCAACTGCTGTGCCGAAGTGAGTCTAGAGATGTTTTTATTCAAGATGACTTGGTTTCTTGTCTAGACTGGCCTTGGATCCTTTAACTTGTAGCATTATATTAATATTTCTTTACTAAAAACAGCAGAGAAATGTAGCCACTTTTAGTTGCTCTTTCAATATGCAGAGTTCAGAAGGATGTCATAGGGTCCTTGTGCTTGCAAGATCCTTTAGTTCTGAAATCTTCTTTCAATCGTCCAAATATTTATTATGAAGGTAAGGTGTTTATCCAAAGAAGCTTTGGCTTCTTCCATGTAAACTTAATCTGTCTATGTGTAGAATTCATCCCTTTGTGTTTGGGGATAATTGGTCGACGAAAAATGTTAATGAAACTGATCATGAGATGTTCTTAGGTTTACCTTCTATGGGAAAAACCCTTTAACCAACTGAAATATGGTAGAAAAATCGACTGCAATAAAGAATTTGAAGTGCCTAAAATTTCACATTTAACTTTAGACCTTTTATTTAATGGCCTGAGACTCCCCTTTTATATTTCAAACGTAGCTGCATCAATTTTCACTGGTGTTTGTGCATCTGAGTGGATTTCCTGATAATGCAGTTAGGTACAAAGATCTTCTGGATGATGCTTTTGCTGATTTGTCCTCTGTTCTAAAATCTAGTAGCAATGTCTGTGCAATTGTTTACTGCCTTGAGCGAACAACCTGTGATGGCTTGTCTGCTTATCTTTCAAAGAATGGAATTTCATCTGCTGGTATCGAAGTGATCTTGAGAAAATTTTGTTTGCTCGTTTGATCTGTTTTTCTCCACTACATGATTCTGCTTTATAAGCTTCTTTTTTAACTGTATCATTTTCAGCTTACCATGCAGGGTTAAACAATAAGATGAGAAGTTCTGTTCTAAATGATTGGATTTCTTCTAAAATACAAGTCGTTGTGGCCACCGTGGCTTTTGGGTATGATCGATTGCTTAACTTCAAACTTTGACTAAGAAAGGCCTCAAAGTTGCAGCAATTCAGATGAGGACTTCCTGTTATTAAGGACTGCTTTCTATTTGCATATTGAACTATCACATTTAAGGCTACAAGTTAATCTCTCATTTATTTTCCAACCAAAGGAAAACTCTTCTTTTAATTTCTCTGAATTCTGATCCTTCAAGTTTGAAAGTTAGCTTGTGATGATTTTCTTGCCCTTGCTTTCTTTTCCCTTGGAGGTACTTTGGTGCACTCTCATTAATTGAGATGATGACATTTTGTCAGGATGGTACGTTACAAATATATCGATTTCATGTGCACTGGAGTTTCCACAATGTAACTTCATGTCTTGTTTCCTAATTCACTCATCAATTTTATGTAGGGTATAGATAGAAAGGATGTCAGAATAGTTTGCCACTTTAATATTCCAAAATCAACGGAAGCCTTTTATCAAGAGTCTGGAAGAGCTGGCCGCGATCAATTGCCATCCAAAAGTCTTTTATACTATGGAGTTGATGATCGCAAAAGAATGGTATTCTCCCCTGCTGATCACTTTTATGGTGCATATATCTGTATAGGGTATTAAAAGATAATTTAACTTGATCACTTTGAAATGATATGTCAGGAATTTATTCTAAGGAATTCTGAGAGCAAAAAGTTGCAATCCTCGAGTTCTCCAGGTCGAATGTCAGAGAAGTGTTTGTCAGATTTCAGTCAGGTGTTTGTCATTCAACTTCTGTAAGGCGAATTATTTGTTGAATCATGTTAACATAGAATACCTTCAATATCAGATGGTTGAGTACTGTGAGGGTTCTGGTTGCCGGAGGAAAAAGATACTTGAGAGTTTTGGGGAAGAGGTAATCGGATCGATTGTAATTTTTTTGTCTGTACTGTTCTACTGTCTTTTTTCTACAAAGAAGAGGTAATTGGATTCATTGTAATTTTTTATCCATACTATTCTAGTGTCTTCTTTGTACAAAGAAGAGGTAATCAGATTCATTGTAATTTTTTTAATCTCTACTATTCTACTGTCTATTTTCTATAAACATTCAATCTGGCTTCTTCACATTGCCCAAATCAGGTATCCCCATCTCTATGCAATAAATCATGTGATGCATGCAAAAATCCAAATCTAATTATCAAGCGTCTGGAGGAGCTCAAAGCAACTTATGCTGTCCATCAGAGATGTAATCTTTCTCAAGTATTAATAAACAGGTCTCTTCTGATTATTCTAATTAGACATTCTCACACGTCATTCTAGCCTGTGTACATGAGTCCAGCAGATTGTTGCCTATGCATTTTGAAATTTTCCTGTTTCTTATTCAGTTTAAATATTTTTTACCATCTCTGCCTTGCTGCTGGTGCCCAGAGCGAAACCTGCACTCTTCCAATTTCATATTTTTGTGTTGGCCTTGCTCCAACTTGGTTCAGTCTTTGAGTTCTATGTTCCATGATGTTCTATATGCTGATCCTTTTCTGCTTGTATTCAGCTCCAAGGATATGATTGATGGAGAGCAGTCCTCAGAGTTCTGGAATCGAGATGATGAAGCCAGTTGTTCTGAGGAAGATATTTCTGAAACTGATGGTGAATCATTTTACAATTTGCATCATTTATGGAATTCACCATCTGCTAGGCTTTGACCTGGAGGATGGGGTTCCAGACTCGGATAATTTCTTGTTTGTTGTTCTCTTTTGCTGAGTCTTCCATTTGCCAGAGGACGAAGAAGGTGTCACAAACCTATCCAGATCAAGGTTATCAAAAAAATTGGGAATCAGTGCAAAGATTGAGTTATTGGAGCATGCAGAAAAAAGTTACTATCATAAACAAAATGCTGATAAACAGGTCCATCTCGAAGTCTTATATTTTCCTCTTCCCACCACTTTATTTTGCTATAGATTAAAAAAATTCTCTTATTCATGATTTAATCTTGTAAGCAGTGATTTATGGACATCTCAAGTGAAAGGCTGGCAATTATCATTATCATATCTTCCGACCATTTTGAGTTCAATCTACAAAAATGACCCTAGTTATTGGAACAGTTTGCTAATTTAAAATGTTATCCTCCATCTAATGCTTAGCTTTGACCTGTTGACAGGACAAGAAACTGGATAAGAATGCCATCTCGCAAACCTTGAGGGAAGGAAGCAAACAAAGATTACTAAATGCTCTAAAGCAGGCTCAGCAACGACTTGGTAACTTGAGGTGCGTTTATCACTCCCGAGTCACTCTATTTGTCCTGTGATTGTATGCAAGTGAAAATTTCAGAGGTCGACTCTTTAAGATTCATGTCCTTGAGCTCTGTCTTGTATAATAAACAAGCCTACTCGTTGAGAGTGCAAAATTTCTCTGAACCCCTTTTGAAAATATGAAAAGATAATTCGGGTAGACTTAAACTTGCTTAAATTCCCTGTTGCAGTGTGGACTTTGAGACATCAGCCTCCCTTCTTGAAAGTGAGTGCTACAAGAAGTATGGGAAGAGCGGCAAAACATTTTACATCTCTCAATTGGCAGGTACAGTGAGGTGGCTATCAACGACAAATTCCACCGAGCTAAGAGCCCGGCTTGCCATTGGCACCCCTTCCCCTACCGGGAATGTTATGTCTAAAGAGGAACCTGCTGAGACATCCATGGAGCAGAGGCCACCTAAAACCTCAAACGCTGACATCTCTTGCAGCATTTCATCAGGAAGGTCTATCAGAACTTCACCGTCAAAAAGTGCTTCTCAGAGCACGAAGTTGCCATCACTTCCATCTTTTTCAGAGTTTGTGAACAGCTGCAAAAGAAAGGGTCAACAGCTGAATGCACCACAAAGCCAATCACCTAGGAGTCTGGAGAAGAGGGTTAGGCTGCAATAACTAAAATATGTAGTCTTCTTTCTTCTCTCCCTCCACTTTAACAAAGATAAACTATTAACATTTGTAGCTTTTGTCCAAGGTTCCAAGACATCTAAAATAACGCTTGTGTTGTGTGTGATCAACTTTAACTTGTTTGTTCTTTTGCGTTTAATCTATCTTGCCTCTCTGCCGTCCATAGAGGGACATGTATATTCTACACTGGTAACTTTCATGGAAGAAACGAGAGATTCTAAAGATTAATGCTAAATCTTTGAAGCATGCAAACAAAAAGCAGCCAATCTATAACAAATATGCAAGATTCAATATGAACAAGCTAAAATTCGAAATGCAATATTAAACATGATTTTTTAAGAAAGTTTTATATTTTAATCTTTGTACTAGAATTTATCACGTCAAATTTAAATTAGTTTTAAAATAATTTTAACATTAAAAAATATTTAATTTAAACATTAATTTGATAGAAATCAGTGTTTGTTAGAATTTTGTCAATTTTATTCAACTTCATACTTTAGAATTATTTATTTGTAAATAAATCTTCCTACCAAAACTTATCAGTCTCACAAAACCATAAAATAGAATCTATTTTAAACAAATTTGCAGACCCATTTTTATTTTCACAAATATCTATCCCATAGCCGGCAAATTTCCCAACAATAATCTTCAATATCACATCCTTACAACATTTTCTGTTCTGTTCCCATAATTTATACAACTCCATCAATATTCTCATACCTTTGAACATAGTACAACTAACTCGATTATGGAATGTTCATAGGTCAATTGAAACATTACTTGACAAATTCCCAGTTGCTTATAACTAAAGGTCAATGCTAAACCCTATTGGTAGTAACATTACTTGACAAATTCCCAGTTGCTGTATAACTATAGGTCAATGCAAAACCCTATTGGTGGTGAAGATTGCCGGATGAAGAGAGGTACAGAGCCGAAAATGAAAATGGGTACTGCGAATTTATTTGGAAAATAAGGATTCTAGCTAATACTACTCAAATGCTAAATTGTATAAAATTAACGAATCTTTCTCCGGTTCTGATAAATTAAAGTTTAACTAAAATATTGAAAATTTTTAAATGCTTCAATGCATTAATATTGAAATTGACTATTTTTTCAATTTAATTTAGATGTTAATATTTAATTGATGCAACCAATTTGGTTACATTTGACAATTGATGGAATGAACAGAAGTAGAGTCGTTAACACAACATGTGACGTGGCTTATGCCTCAGAGGTAAATAATTGATTTAAGTTTTCTGATAAAATATATTATTGATATTTTTTTTATCTTATACGTGTTTATTTATTTAATTAATGTATAAGATAAAGCTTGTTAAATAAATAAATTTACAAATAAAATTACAAGGAGATTGTGATTATAATAATTGTATTGCATTTAATAATTATCTTTAAATTATTACTAATTGTTGCTTTAATAAGACTATATATTAATAGAGTAGAAAGATTAGCATACATACTTTTTTGTTCTTATGAAAGAAATGATAGATCTTATAGATTAAAATACGAAGATGCTTGAACAAATATGTGAATGCTTATTGAAAAACATTCACTGAACTAACCTGATGTAAAGATCTTGAATAGAACATTACTTCTATGTATTGGGTATTCTTATCATAATAATTATATAATTGATCCTTAATATTGAGGCCATTAAGATATCACATATAAGAATTATTATGACTACTTACGACATATTTTATTTAGAGTGACTTAATTGATAATATTTGGATATAATACGAACTATACATAGATCGTTGTGTAAATTAATAAAAGATTTGTTATTATAAAGTAATTATAGAGAATATTTCACTATTCTTGAATAATAATGATTTAAGACATTTTCTAATCAGAGTGAATTGAGATTTGAAAAATGATATTTTCAAATATAAATTACTAATTAGTAAAAAAGAATATAATTGAATTTAAATAGAATGTATATGAATTCCATACTTTATGTTCAATTGGATTCTTTGATTAGGAAAGAATTAAACTACACGTTGTAGTCATGTTGAATAAGTTCAATCAAATTACGTTGATATTCTTAATATTTAAATGATTATGACATGTTACCATAAACATGTAGATGGAGTTAGCGATGCAAATAGGCAAAAAAACAAAATCTACAAGAAAGATTATTCCTATAAAAGATTAGATCAATTTAGTTTTAATATAGAGGTAACAAATAATTTTTCCTTCAAGCTTTCTAAAAATCCTTATTGGTTAATATTCGGTGTTAGCAAACATGCAACTACGTACTTGGTATATATTATTGTCATTTGAAGTAAACTCACACCTAATTTTATTCTAAATATTTTCTTGCATTTTAATTTGTTTGCAAAATTTAAAAAGTTTTATAAATTATGTTTTCGTCAAGTGTTTCATATGGGTGTTACCTATTCTCACTAGATTTGATATTTGCATGTTGATTAATTTTTAACCACCTTATTTTTGTATCATAGTCCTTTAGTTAAGTTATTATCAAAATTAATTTTTATTGCTTGTTTTTTATTTTGTTATAGGTTAGTTTGGTTTTTTGGGCATTATAAAAGTTTAGTTGAATCAAAGATGGAAATGAAGTTTGGAAGCTAATTTTAAAATTAAGGAAGTTTTGGATTGAGAAAAATAAAAAATAAATAAGGCCTAAATTTTAATTGAGGAAAGACCAAGGGGCAAATATTAAGAAAAGAGGGATTATTTTGAGAAGTCAAAAGATGCTACGAGTTTGGTACATAAATGACATACCACTAAAATTTTTAGAAGTTAACCAAAATAGTAAAATGAGAAGCATTAAATGAAATTATGGAAATGGAAAGTTATAATTGGAGAAAAAATTTATAGAAATGATGTTAACATATAGAAGCATGAATAAAATGACAAGGATAAGATGGTAACACGACATACTGAAGAAGTAGAAAATGTCACAATAGAGGTTTACAATATGCTCATTAATTTGTAGAAAAACTAATTTTCAATAATATAACTCTCAATATCTAAAGAATATTTGTAGCTCTTGTATTGATCAACAAAGTTGTTAGGTACTTTAGGGATATAATGTTATAAGTCTTCAACTAAATTGTGCATCCAAACAATGAAAACATCTTAATGGCGCTAAGTGGGCCATAATCCACTAGAGTGTTATGTGGTCTAAGTTTGAAAAACACCTCAACGATGCTTGTTAATTGTTTCTTCTTTAGACTTAGATGATGTTACCTTTTGCAAGTAATTGTTAGACTATTTTATGTCCGATGTGACTTATAGTTTGAGTCCCATGAAATGCACCTAAGATAATAGTTATTGGATATTAAATAATGGGTCTCAAATGGGTCACAGATCTTTTCCCTCTCTCTTTCAACACTAAATCATCATACTGGTTAGTGAACCATCATGATGGTTCGTGAAGCAGCACGATAATTGGAACAATTCGTATATAAGTTTTAGAAAAACTTATGAATATATACAGAATTATTATCTTAAACATTAAAGAAACATTAATGAAAAGAAGAAGAGAGGGAATAAAAAGTTTGCATGTAAAGAACACGAAATCATGGATACAGGTATGCAAAAAATCAATCGATCCATAAATGTCTTACAATTGGTATCAGAGCTACGGTGATACATTGTTGTTTTTCGTTTATGGAATATTGCGAGTGTAATGTGTTACGAAAAACAAATTCAAACATGAAGTTGTGTTGAGATTGCGGTATTTTATTTGTGATAAAGTTCTTGTTTTTGTAAAGATGTGTTTATGCTTGTTGAGAAAGAACCGAAAAGCTTAGTTCTTGAAATCATCATGAACCAATTTGAGGATACTGTGTTTGTTGCATTATTCTGTTCGTTTACGATATGTTGTTGCACTGCCATGAAAGTTTTGATGAATTTTTGGTGTTGATATGTAATGGGTATGGGTTTTATGTTTGCTCTTGGATAAATATGGTTTGTTTAAAAGAAAAGAAACGAAACTCAATAGTTATGGGTTAGAGTGAGAAACTTCATAAGTTTGTGCGGTATATTGACCATCGAAGAAGACAATAGTGGTTATCCATGAAAGAAACGACCTTAACTCCCTCTCTTAGTTTACCTTCATGGTGGAGCCTTTTGTATGAACAGTCCCTTTTCTCATTCAAATCCGTGGTTAAGACAGCGAATGTTCTTGTATTGTTTTACTGCAAGCACGATTTTGGAAAAGTTAAAGAAAAGTCCTTATTTTTGGTGGAGCCCACCATCAAAGATTTAGGGTTTAGAATTTTCCAATTACCTTATATTTTATGGGCTTGCCATTAAAGATTTTGAATATGAGTTTACGTGAATTGTTTTGAAGAGGTAAACGCAAAACATAAGTTAGAGAAAAGATACGAATGGATAACTTTTTTTATTTTTTGTTTTATAAATTAATTTTACTTTAGGTATTTTCCTTTTGGGTCAAAATTCATAATTATTAATTAATTAATAATTTAATTAATTAATATATATTTCTATGCATAAATGTTACGCATATGTTTGCTATGCATAATATAATTATGTGTCATATTATGTTTTAATTGATATTTTGACCATTTATATTATGCAATGTTTGGAATTAAAATTTTCTATTATATGTTGAATGTAATATATGACATTATGGAAATTTAGAATAGTTTGTTAGTCACCAAAGTGACCAAACTAATTAAATTAAATTTTTTCGTCTATGATAATTATCCAAATAAATGTTTATTGTATGGAAAGCTTGTTAGTCACCAAAGTGGCCTAGCTTGAAAATATTAATCATTTAATTGTGATTGTTTTAATTATTCAATATGATATGATGCTAAAATGACATAAAGATTAAACTGAACAATTGAGATTATTAATTATAATGCTAAGTGGTAACCAAAAGGTAGACCATTGCTTATAATTAATGACATTAAAGGGAGTTTATCAACATATTTAGTTAATATGATTGTATATCCAAATATAACATGCATATTGACTATAATATGCTTGGTTGTCCATTATAGTATTATATATGCATCATAAAAGGTTACTTCTATTTATTTAAATTTCACCCAAAAGAGAATTTAAATGCATAATCAAAGTTTATTAGTTAGTTTGAATCCATTTAGGTTTGCTCAAAACACTAATGCGTGGACTATATGTTGTATGTGCAGAATCTACTAGTTTGTTTACCTTAGGAAATGACATAATCAAGTTCAATGGTCTGAACTATAAGGATTGGTCCGAACAAATTCAATTCCAACCGAGTGTAATGGATTTGGACTTAGTTATAGTTTCAAACGTAAGGCCCGCAACCATAACTGAGACTAGTTCTGAAACTAACAAGTCTTATTATGAGGCTTGGGAACAGTCTAACAGACTGAGCTTGAATTTGATGCGAATGACGATCGCAGAAAATATAAAGTCGTCAATGCCTAAGATGGATAATACAAAGGAGTTCATGTTAAAGCTTAAGGAATACTCCCAATCAGATATAGCTAACAAGTCCATAGTAGGGACTTTAATGAGTGAGCCAACGACCAAGAAGTTTGACGGTCAGAACCCATTCATGATCATATAACTCATATGTCAAACTTAGCTGCAAAGTTGAAACCTATGGGTATGGATGTGAGTGAGTCCTTTCTAGTACAGTTTATAATCAACTCACTTCCTCTAGATTTTGGCCAGTTCTAAGTGAATTATAACACCATTAAAGAAAATGGAACCTTCAAGAAATTAAGGCCATGTTAGTTTAGGAGGAAGGGGGATTGAAGAAAATAAAGGAACACTCCGTTCATGTTACGTTTCATCAAGGTGCTGGTAATAGCAAGAATAAACCACGACAGAAAGGCAAAAATAAGGACAAAACTCTCAACAAAGTTAATGAGGGTCGAATCAAGAAAGATAAGAGATGACACTTCTGTAAGAAGCCTGGTCACTTTCAGAAAGATTGTCCTAAAAGAAAAGCTTGGTTCGAAAAGAAAGGTACATACTATGTCTCAGTATGTTTTGAATCAAATCTTATTGACATGCCTAAAAATATCTGGTGGTTAGATTCTAGTGCAACTACTCATGTGTCATATGTTAAACAAGGATTCTTTTCAATCCAAACTATAAGCGGAACTGAAAAGTTCTTATATATGGGGAACATAATGAAGGCATGAATAGAGACCATTAGGACGTAAAGATTGATTTTGGACACTGGGTGTTACCTAGATCTAGAAAAGTATCTTTATGTTCCTGAATGTGCTAGAAATTTAGTTTCTATTGCAAAATTGGATGATGTAGGATTTCAATTTAAGATTGGAAATAATGTTTTTTCATTGTATAAACATAAGTACTATTATGGTTCTGGTACATTAATTGATTATTTATATCGTTTCAATCTTGATGTTGATTTTGCTAAATATCTATTTCATGTTGACCATATTATACGAAATAAATGTAGTGCACATACTGAATGTTCTATTTTTTGTGGCATAAAAGATTAGGACATATATCTAAATAAAGGGTACAGAGGTTAGTGAAAAATGAAATCTTACTTCCATTGGATGTTGTTGACTAGGATATATGTGTGGATTGCATTAAAGGCAAGCAAACCAAACATTTATCAAAGCATCCAGCCACAAGAAGTAACGCATTATTTGAATTAATACACACTAACATTTGTGGTCCTTTCGACGTTCCTTCTTAGAGCGGTGAAAAATATTTCAATACCTTTATTAATGACTTCTTACGATATGGTTATATTTATCTGCTACATGAGTAGTCTCAATCTGTAGACATCCTAGAGGTGTTCATTAATGAGATAGAAAAACAGTTAGATAGAAAAGTAAAGATAGTGAAGTCTGATAGAGGTGGTGAATATTATGGAAAATTTGATGAAAGTGGACAATGTCCAAGTCTATTTGCATAGTTTCTTACCAGTCGAGGCGTATGTGCGCAATACACAATGCCTGGTACACCACAACAAAATGGTGTAGCTGAAAGGCAAAATCGTACTCTTATGGAAATGTTTACGAGCATGTTAAGTAATAGTACTATACCTTTATCATTGTGGATGCATGCATTAAAAACCGTTGCGTATATGCTAAATAGGATTCTTAGTAAGGCAGTTCCTAAGAATGTAAGACTATGATTGAGATACGACAACACAAAATGAGTGAGTAGTCTGTACATTTTTTGTGTATCAAAAGCTG
>JANSVA010000218.1:11182237-11200983 GCA_025504915.1 Erythroxylum reticulatum | reverse complement strand
ATTATATAAGAGATTAAATAAATTTATTTAATTAAAAATAATTTATCTTTAAATTTTATCTAAAATGTAATTATTATTAGTGATAAAAATACAACTACATTAACATTAACAACTAAACAGGTTTTTGTTTTTATTTGAAAGAAAAACATAAATAAAAAACTGAAAACAGAAACTAAAAACTAAAACAGAAAAAGAAAATAGAAACAAAAAACTAAAAATAGAAACTGAAAACTGCAACAGAAAAATAAAAGTAAAACCAAACGACCTCTTAGCTATCATTTTGATTTATAATTCGCAAGACTTTTGAGACTATCATATTGATTGTAACATTTTTAAGTTGTCATTTTGACTAACATTTTCTAAGGCATTTAACCTATTATTTTGGCGTTTATGTTAAAAAAAAGAACTCAAATAAAGAAGTATGATATATTGATAAAATGAATTAATACTTGTTTAACAAAAGTAAGGCATGGGTTGTTGGTTATTCCAAGCCATTGGCAATTTGTATCCATTTAGTTTTTTTAGCTTGTATGTCCTAAGTATGATGATATCTTTCATGCAATATAAGCCCTTCCAATTTGAAGTAAGTTTTGCTTTTTCTTTAATTATGTTAGTTACATTGGTCCTCTTTAGGATTAGGTGAACTTTCTCAATAATATGTGGCCTGACTTCTATGATTAAAATCTCAATTTATTATTTATAAGCATAATTCTTCAAATCTACATCTTATCTTCTTTCATTTATTAGGTTAAGTGACATTTTAGTTGTGAATCATTATCATTAAGTCTCAGTTTTTCAATATGAGGTGTAAGATTTTAAACTTAAATAAGAAATATAGCTTTCATGCCATATACTAAACTAAAACGGGTCACTTTGGTAGTTGTCCTATGAGTTGTTTGATAACTCTAAATGATACGTTATAATTTATTAACACTTTATCATATAACTCAAATAACTTTTGTATCATCTACCTTTTATTCCAAACCTTATAGTATAATCTTAGTAATGACTTTAGTAAGGCCATTAGCTTGTGAATGTATGATACATGTAAAATTTTGTTTGATGTCCTAAGATTCATAAATTTATTTTGACCCCAGTAGAGAAATTGTGGGTTATTATGGATATAAGAATGTTATTAAACATGAAAAGAGACTGAGCCACCTAAAATGATATTGTTTTAAGGAAATTTTCTAAATTGATGTTGTTTTGAGCAATATGTTTCTTGAATATAAGACTAAAACAATGTCATTTTATGATTAAGGGGGTAGGTCGTTTAGGTCATCAGGTTAGGTTTCGAGCTAGCTCCCTAAGACTAAGCCTAACCTAAAGCTTATTTTGATCTAGTCCGGCTTGTTCACTTAAGGTCGAACCTAATTGGGGTTCAGGTTGGCTACCATTCCTAAATCTCATTTCTATCATAATATAACTCATCATCAATCATTCAACTGTATTCCTTTTGTGGTTAATAAGACTCTACTTCTACCCATTGTATGATGGAATCGACTGCCATTCTAATAAACTTATGTTGATAAAAAATAGGAGAGTGTTTAGTAATAAGTTAGCGGTGAAATCATGAATTTTTTTGACATATCTCACACTTCTTAATATACTCTATTGCATCTTCTCTTAGTGATTGGTAAAAGTATTCATATCGTAATATCTTATAATTTAAAGTTTTGTTTCCCTTGTGTGATTTATATGAACCTCTATGACACGAGTTTAAGATTTTACTAGTTTGAGGTAAGTCAACATACGAGGTAGATCTATGTGTAGAAATACATATAGAATTACTCGTTGATAATGCATAATTTAGCAGATCTATAGAAAAGATTTCTTACCT
This sequence comes from Erythroxylum reticulatum, assembly GCA_025504915.1. Taxonomy (NCBI): domain Eukaryota; kingdom Viridiplantae; phylum Streptophyta; class Magnoliopsida; order Malpighiales; family Erythroxylaceae; genus Erythroxylum; species Erythroxylum reticulatum. The sequence goes on along the minus strand of JANSVA010000218.1, from coordinate 11,199,143 downwards.
CGATTTATACTTCTCCTCTTCTATGTAATTTCTTATTAGAATCCTCCAATTTTTTTAAGTTTCACTTATTTGTGCCTGTACTTTTTTTATACTGCTCTAAATCTAGAATAACTCAATAATAAATTCAATTTAGGCTTAAGGGAACCAAATACCTAAAAATATTTAGGTAAGAAATTAATTAGTAGTATTTTCCATAGGCTTAAAAAGACTTTGACATCTCTTTTCCCTTTTGACATGAAATTATGCTACTCACCTTTGTTGAATCTTACGATCTGCCCTCTTTGAGCCCTTGATATCCTCATTAAAGCTCAACCCATAGCTTTTAATGTTCCCTTATGCTCTGATGTAGAATTGGACTAGAAGCCTACTAGGAGCTACCTATTATGTATGGTCCTGTTATTAATGCCAATTCATGTCATTGTTATCTATCTCAACTACTCCAAAGGTTTTTGCTCTAATATAATTTGTAACGCTCCAAGTATAGAATGACTTATTTTCAATATGGATTTACAAGAAAGACAAGATTAAAAATAACTAACTAAAAGGTTAACTACTAATCTTTTCTATATGCTTATAAAAACTTTCATATCTCTTCTCCTTTTATACATGGGATTGTAATATATGCCTCCCATATGGGATCTTTTTTTTTCATAAATGGGCATTTACTTGACTTATATGAGATATCTTTAAGTTTAATTTCTTTGGCTCTGGATTTAGACAAATTATCTATTAAGTTGTTCTACTCTCTAGGGATATATTCCACTTGGACCTGCATTTATTTGGTTAGGGCTTGGAAGAAGGTGAAGTATTTGCATATGAATTTTTTTCCTTGGTTGCAAACGAAATATTCAACTAATTGACAACTAGTAACAAATCTAACTTAGCCTTTATCACTCTTATCTAAAAGTGCATGGCTATTTCTATGCTAGATATTAGGGCTTTATATTCCATTTTGTTGTTTGTAGCCTTAAATTCGTGTTTATAATATTTGATGTTGAATTTGTATAGATGAGATATGTCTCCTTTTTTGTTGGATGCTCCATTAATGTACAAAGTCCAAGCAAATGAAGATTTTATAGTAAGCTTGTTTACATATGAGCTACTAATAGGAATGGTGAATTCAAGAATGAAGTTTGTTAATAGTTGATATTTTTCAAAGTCCATAAGAAGAACATGATATTAAATTCATTAAGCCCTATAGACAATTTCATTTTTTTACTTTAAATTTTTTGGTTCATGTAAGAGGTACCATAATGGTAGATCAGTGACAACAATAGTATTATTTACTTGAAAATAAGGACTCAATTTCCTCACTGATGTGATGACAGACAAACATTTCTTTAATGTAATGTATTTATTGAACTAAGGGAGGTTACAATTTATGTTTTGATGATAACAAAATATACGTACTAATAATAAGTTTTCTTTTTTAAAAAGCAATATGAAAATAATAGTGATCATATACAAATCAAGATACATCTTGTGAAGACACTAGAGAAAAGTTAAAGTCAAACTCACTCAATTGAAGAAAAAAAAAGACTAAGGAAGAAAAACGCACAACAAGGTTATAAATAAATATATAATGTTTATTGGACTTCGTACTTGGTTACTTTGATACTTTATAGGCTTTTTATGTATAATCACATCCTTATTTAACTCATTGAATAGGTCTTTCCAATCATAAAGAGGAATTAAAGTTTTGATTTAAAATTAAACCTTAAAATATTCTTTAAGGAATATTTTGAAAGTGTTTAAGCTAAATTTGCATCAAGAAGATTAAATTTGAACATTTGAAGATGTTTGAATCATAATTTTGGGTGTATTGGTAAACTAATAAAAGTTATTGGTCAACTAATTTAGGTTAAAGTTGTTAAAATGTATATCAAGACTATATAGTAATATTAGCTGACACATTGGTTGACTATAATAACATATTGGTTAACCATATTATAGTCAACCAGTGTCCTACCAAGATGTACATTGGTTGAACAATATATAGTAGTGGTCAATCAATATTTCATCACTAGAAAATATATACATTCAACATACATTGGCCAACTAAAATGCAATAATGATTGACTAATGCATAATAACTAGTGATTGGCAATAGCTAATTCTTAGTTCCAATAGCTATTTTGAGTCCTAAGGCCTGTAAATATGTGATTTTTGTCATTAGTTTTGATATAAAAAAAATTATGTGTTTTATAAACACATTTCAAAGATACATTCAAAGATTTTTTGAGCATTCCTTGTTTCGTTGAAGCGAGAGAGCCTTCAAGTTATCAAAGTGATCAAGTAAGGTCTTTTGAATTGTAAATTCATTTATGAGTGAGGTTACTCTTCAAATTGGAGAAATATTGTAAGAAGAGTTTTTCATTACTTATGAAAAAACAAGACTATTGTAGAAGTTACTCTTTAATTTATTAAAAGAAGAGACTTAGTGGAATTCCAAAAAGTATCTTGGAGAATGGATGTAGGAAAGAGATATTTGATGAACCACTATAAATTATTTTGTATGTCTTCTTTCCTATACTTTTTAAATTATTATTTGATTGTGTGATTGATTTACATTAAGGCATATTTTTATTTCATCATATGTTGATCCTTATTCAATTACATTCAATATATAAAAATAATTTCTTAAATTTACTAGCACCCAATTCACCTTCCTCTTAGGTGTTGACGGGGACTAATAATAATGGCTTCTACTTTCCATCTTCAAGATTTAAAAATACACTTAACACCTTTGAGGGAACCAAAATATGTAAGTATGGATCCTTCTCACTTTGAGAGGCGGTGAATAGTTATGTAGGTCTTTAAAAGCTTGTTAACATTCAATGCTTCATTTGAACCTTCGATATTGTTTGAATTTTTTTGACAAAAGAGAGGTGTGTCTTAACAAACCTAGATAAGAAACAACAAAAACTTGTTTACTTATGAGTTTTTATATTTCTTTTAAGGTCTATGGAAGTTTTATATTGATAACCACTCAATTCTTTTTAAGGTTAGCTTTAATATCCCTCTAACTTTCCACGAATCCTAATAAATTCTTGCTAAAAGTACCAAACATGCACTTTTTATTATTCATTTGATGCCATACTTCTTCAGTGTTTTAGAGCATTCTTGTAAGTCCACTAAGTGGTCTATTCTTGTTTAGATGATCATATTATCCATATAGACCTCTATATTTATGTTGATTTTCTTATGAAACATATAATTAACCATAATAAGTTGCCTTTACATTATTGAGTCTAGACAACATCATCATCTTATAACTATATTTTCGATATGTGATGAATGTCATCTTTTCCTCGTCATGCTCCCATGTGTAAATTTGGTTATAACTCAACTGTACGCCTATAAGGCCCTACCATTTTAAACCTATTATGACATTTATAATAAGATCTATCTTTAAAAATGAGTAGCTATCATTTGGGAAAACTCTGTCAAGATTTATAAAGTCCATACACATATGCCACTTGCCATTAGACTTTCTTCACATAACAAAATTGGCAAGCCTATTTGAGTACAACACTTTCCTTAAGAAACGTATGCTTAAATTTTATTATAATTCCTACTAGATATTGTTCTTTTGCAAAATTCTCTTCTTCTTTTTTTTTTTTCAAGAGTTTAGCCTTAGGTCTCATATTTAAATTATACGTCAACACACGTGGTTCAATTAATTTCACATCTCTTGTTATTCTTTTAAAAAATTACCATTTAGGTATGTTGCTATTAATTTATGTCCAATTATATTCATAATATTCTAATACTATTTTTATCTATAACTTTAGCTTCTCAATTTTCTTTGACTACTTCATATTTAGCTTTATTGTCTATAAGTCTTCGATTTATTTTCTCAATATTCTTCTGTTGAGGCAAGCTTTTCTTCCTAAATGAAGCCACATAACATTGTCTTAAGACTTGGGAGACTTTCCTCATACATCTTATGAAAACTTCATGAGCAATTAGTATGGCAACAAGATGATCTTAATTTTTTATACAACAAAGATATATTAAAAATAACTTTATATGAGAAATTCTGCAATATGGAATTGTATCATCGTGGGTCGACTGCCTAAGATGCTCTCTGATCATAATTGAAAATATTTGTCCCTTATAAAAAACCTAATCTCCTCCAAAATTGATCAAAGAAAAAGATGTTGAATTATTTAAGATATTATGATTCAAGTCTCATTGCTTTAAAGGCCTCGTAAAAGAGAATGTTGACATTGTTAACATTATCCACCAAAATTCTTTTTAGAATTATTAAATTTGGTGCCTAGCCTGTTAAAATTTTTAGTTTATTGACAACCTTTCAAAACTTGTATATCAAAGGTTAAAGCATTATTTATATTTGTTTGATGTGACATTTTCCCCAATTTTCACGTCAGTGTCCATCCATTAGCAACATCATCCATTTACCTAAGATCATGTTTTGACTTGGCTTGCATAATTTTGAAAATTTAATCGCCAAATTAAAAATTTAAAAATATTTATATTACATTGAAAATCTCTCGAAAAGTTAGGTACTTTTTAAGAATGTTTTAAAATTTTAACCGAACATAAGAAGTAAAATTATAAGAATATGTAAAAATAAAATATAAAATAAAATACTTTATTGAAATAAAAATACATTAATAATGCCTATTAATATATAATAAATTAAATAATTTAAATTAAGATTGGATCTAAAATAAAAATAAAAATTATATTTCTATTTTATCATTTATTTAAAGACTTATAAAAGTTGGAGTATACTTACAAAAATTCAATAGAAGGATTAACTTTATTCTAACTTTTTTTAATATCGTTTAAACATAAATTTTTATAGTTTAAATATTATTTTTAACACATTATTAAATTATCTTAAGCAAAATTACTTATATATCTAATTAATAATTCAATTTATTAAACAAATTTATGGTAAAAATAAAAACAAAGGAAAGCAAGGAAGGTCCATCGATTCTTGCTGGTTTTGCTCAAGAAAATTAGCCTGTTTATTACTTAACCAGCTAGTTTTTTCTCATAGGGGTTATAAATACAAATTGGATCAGAAATTAAGCCAATTTGTATTTATTCTGACCGAATTAATTAGTCCAGTTTAGTTTTTAAATCATTAATGTTACTATTTTTTCTAAAAGAAAATCGATCTATTTATTACTTAACTAGCTAGTATTTGTTTATAAAGACTATAAACACAAATCGAACCAGAAATTAAGCCAGTTCGTACTTATTACGATCGAATTGACTGGCTTAGTTTAGTTTTTAAATCATTGCTTTTGAATTTATTACCCTTTGTTTTTACTTTAAAGTTTGTGTTATTTATTTTGATGACAATTTATGTCTTTACGGGTATTATATTGTCATGATTCCTCCTCTTCATTAATAACTATGTCTCCATATATGTCATCCTTTATTCTCGACTTCTGTTATGACTTATGATGCTAACTTAGTTTTATCGAATGAACCTCTTTAATTAATACATGCTATAACTACTATCACTATCAATAATCATATTTATGACCTGAGTCGGTCTTCATTCTTCATTTCTCTGGTTTGTAGCTCATGCTATGTACCTAACAATAGGTTGATCTTGCCCACACGAAGACAACCTCTGTAGGCAAAACGTCTCTATACCTTCTGATAAATTGTTTTAAAGGTCGTCGTTGCAAGAGTTCACTAATCATACGCCTAAGATTTCCAATCTTCAGTGTCATAATTATAATCATTGTGGAACCTACATTAAGTTTCTATTTATTGTTTCCTTAGTTTCATTGGTCATGTAAGGTTTACCAAATCTTATTCCCTTATAAAACTTAAGATGCGTTTCATGGTTACATTTGACATACGCAACTTTACTTATATTATTTCTCTAAGTTTGCCTTGTTTCCTTCGGTATTTAATGACCATGTTCTCTCAAATAGTTCCATTGCCTTGTCTGTCCTCTATGTGCAATACGAGTTATTCTCCACGTATGGGATGTTTTTTTAGGCATTCTATAAATAACTTAACTTCATCCAAGTCAACATATCTTCATACCCCTGCTTCAAACTTTTTGAACCTATAGGCCCTCTTTAAATTTTTTCTTAGAAGTAAGAATGACAGTAGAGTTGTTGAGTTTAGGCATTTATGTAACATATAGGCTAAATACTCTTATGTAATTTTGAAGGGTCTCACTTAACTTTTGCATTACCTCAAATAATAATAATGAATCACAAGTGTTATGTTAATTATTAGCAAAATGAGTTTTGAAGCAATTTTAAGCCTATATGAAGCATTTGGTACCAATGTCTCACTAGTCTTATTAGCATGGATGAAATAGAGTGACACTTTATTACATCTAATGCCCCATATAGGTCTATCATTTCCATTTATCATATAGTACGATTGCACATATTTGTCTTACCGTTATGGTTCTAGTGGTTGTAGCTTGAATTTTAATGAAAATGGTTCAAGTAAAGTTCTTCTAGTGAAAGGATTGTTGAAATTGACATATGTATGCTCATACTGTTACTCTTATGACATATCGGACAATATTGGTATGTGATGGTTTGTGCTAGTTAAGTAATTATATTTTTCTTATTCACAAACCTTTCTTGAGTAGTTAATCAACGATAATAGGCTTTGTTTGGTATTGGCTTAGCATGTTACATACTTTAAAGTGGTTTGGATCTAACCTCATGAGTTTCACAGGTGCAAGTTTGATTTAGAAAGTCGTGATAAAAGCTGGGAGGTAGTTATGACTATGATGGAGTTACGTATATATACTTCATATCCCGTTAGAGTAACCAATGTGAGTTTATGATTGTTAACCACATACTTTTTAAGAGAAACTAATCACAACCCAATGACAAATGCCAAATAATATGGTGATAAAAATTTTCAAGCTTGGTCTAGGTTCAAATAACTAAAGCTAGGCCTCACTTGATGGGCTGGTAGTGCAATCCAAGTTGTTCTTTAAGGGTTCCTCTCAATAGGCATGCAAAACCAAGTTTTAGAGTGTTTTCCATCGTTTGGTATGTAGCAAACAACTTAATGAAGACTAGAGCGAAAAATAGTAATATTTGGTGAGTGTATATTAAAAGAATGGCCTTATTCTTGGAAATAGTTATTGGTTCTATAGTGAGTTATGGGGGCATAAGATTGTGACACTTGCCTCTAACTTTTTCAATGATGAAGGACACTTGGCTTCTTAGATATTTCATTAGGCTTTGTCCTATAAGGGTTTATCGGTCCTATGATGGCATAAGAAAGGAGGTGAATTATGTATGTTCAATTTTTTCCCTGAGCCAGTAGAGAGAACTCAAATTCGGGTAAGGTTGGTCTCAACTTTACATCCCAATATACTAAATGATAAGTTGTATTCTACTTATTCAATGAAGGAAACTAAATGAATCTTCAAATTATGAACATGCTACAAACAAATGCTTGTCTAGCTTGAAGAATAATATATATGGCCTTTAGTGACCTAATACATCCATAACGAATTAAACTTTACCTGGTAACTTACCGTTATTTATTAAATTGATTGTTATTTAAAATTGACATGGTATTACATTATTTAGAATCACTTTTTAATCGATACAGTTGGCTGAAACGATTGAAATCCATAACATTGATGAAAAAAGTACACTTAGATTAGCAAGTTGGAATGTTTCAAGTTATTCAGATCCAAGCACTCTATAATAATATATTAACAAATGTCAAATGCTCATTCAAGGAATATAATCTAGTCATCAATTTTTTCAATGTCTAAAAAAGAACTGTACATGTGATCCAAGCTGCCAGAGTGGTCAAGAACTTAACCAGCTTGGCTTACATCATCAAACTTGAAACCAGATACTCGAGCAAGCTCCAACAGTTCTTGCTCTCCACTCAAAACCTGCAGAATTACACACTAAATCAGACGACAATGAGATGAATATAACATTTATAAGATTTGGTTAAGTGAGGTGAAGAAACATTGGCATCTCATAGAAAAGAAACTTAAAAGACTCTTTCGTGACTGCGAAAACAGATGGCTCTTAAAAATCCCAAGACAGTTGAAAGCCCCAGGCAGCCCTAATTTTAGCCAAAAAAAAAAAAAACCAAAAACCTTAAGGTAGTTCCATTGATAATTAAGAGAAAATGAGGGAATACTCAGTGAAATATTAACTTGCTCACCTCACCATTAATGACCCATGTGGGAAATCCTTCAGGTTTAGCATCCGCACATGCCTTAACCATTTTGATTCCTTGTCTAAAGCCATTAGGAAAGCATTCTACATAATCCAAAATTTCTGATGCTTCTTTCCCAAACATCTACAGGAATGACAGAAGGTGATCTAAAACTCTTGCCAGATCAAATGAAAGCAATCAAATATGGCCCGTTTGCTGGCTAACATTTTATGATAATCCAACATAGTACATATAGCATAGGTCAAGTTCATGGACTTTCTCCTGGCATGATCGCAATTTTATACCTACGTTTTTTATGCTCAATGCGATGTAAATAGCAGTTGAGGGCACATGCAACCCTTAGAGGAAACAGCACATTTTAAGGGCCCATTACAATATGAGTAATTGCACAGACCGATGAAGTGAACCCTTTACCTTATTAATGCTACTTTTTTCACACTGAAATTCAGACTTCAAACTTCCATTGGGATCACTCAGTAAAACAAGGCCAAAGAAATTGCCAACTAGTGTCAACTGCAGCTAACAGACTTGGTAATAAGGTAAAGTCTGCACCAAGAAAATGTACCTGCTTTTGTTCTACACAATGTGAACACCAGAATGCCCCATACATCTTAGCTCCTATTGAGTGCAGATGCTTTGCAAGCGCAAGTGCAAAAGGACTCGATGATGTTGTTATCTCAGAGGTAAAAAATTCCAGGTTGAGATCAGCTGCAGTGCTGATAAACAATGAAGGATAGAAGACTTCAGGACAACGATTACCTCACATAAAATGAAGAGGGTAGGTCCTCCAAAGTATACTACAGAACCATCATATCAAGTAATGAAAAAAGGTTTTTTGAAATAACAAAAAAGCAAATAACTAAGTACAAATTGCAGACAATCTAAAAAGTAGGTGGTCAAGAATAAAACAAATAAACAAGTTTAAGAGAAGAGAGATTTAATCACCTTGAGGTGGCAGATTGAAAACTACCATATGAGGCATTAAGGGAAACAATCACCAAGATTGCTATTGAAAGCTGGATACCCAGTAATCTTTGTAACTCTTGCAGCCTAAACTCCTGAAATATTGCAACAATGAAGGGAAATTGAAATGCGCAAGATCTCGTCATGAACCTAATCGATGCAGTCTCTAGTAATTAACATATACATAAATGACGAGAAAGCTGGTAAAAGAGGACACCTTTAGAGTGATGAAGAATAAGCCGAATGACAACAACACCGAAAAGAGGCAGTATGAACATGATATCCCCGAAAATCTTGTGTTTAGAATGTATAAGAAATATCCACTAGCAACAGCCATGGAGGCAGTGCTCGTAAGTAGAAAAGAACGGCCATTTGATTCACTAATGCCCAAAGGCATGCTCCTTCCAGACAATTGTAGACTAAGAGTTGTAACTAAACCATAAGCAACCATTCCAATAATGGGAAGCGGAACACCTGACAAATGGAAAATGACAATCATTGAAATCCTCTTTGAAACACATTACCTGCAATGCAATTCATGTTTATTTTTCTGGTCAAATCAATGCAGATACGCAACTTTTTGCAAGTATAACAGCAACATGAAGATACAGGCGAAGAAAAACAATCTTGTGGATACAATCCAATCCTTTTGTTTATATGAAAAATAAATTAATCCAAGATATTAGGAGGATCACAAGTACTTAAGTAACACTGAAGGCATTTGTAGGGACATACTCTGAAAAAAGCAAATAGTTTAAAGAATAAATCGTACTACCTTTTGCAAGTTTTACCACATGGACAGCTTTCTTATGGCCAACCGTATTAGCCAACAAAGTAAAGATGTAGCTTATGATTAAGTTAGATACCCACCAAAGACGACGGCGTACTCGCTGTTAAGTACATCGCCGCAACTGCCGCCGCCACCAGTGGGGCAAAAAGCTTCAGAATTGGACAGTTTCAGGTAAGTCAGATACGCAGTTTCCAGAAACCCTACGCCCCCAAGCGCTGCACACCAATTGTAGGCCGAAATGCTTGGAGATAATGAAGAGGACGAAAATAAGGCACGCGACGGTGGTATTTCAGCATCTAGAACCGGCTCCTCCTCCGAAGGCTCGCATTTTACTCTCCAAGTCCAACTCTGGAAGAAAAAGAACTAACAAATCAAATCACGCAACAAGAAGAAAAATTAACAGTTAAGGCGTTTAAAGACGCAACCTTGGATTGACGTAGCGGGAAAACCAAGAGAGGAGGTGAAGCAGGGAGATAAAACAAGCGTCGAGATATGAACGGCGGGGAACGGGAGACGCCGGCGGCGAAGCTGGCCATTACTTACCAACAACTACTGTGATAAAGTTCACCGGAAAGTGACTGAACTGAGTTTTTGACTTTATTATAAGGAGAGATCCATTGAATTCAAAGCCCAACCCGACCCCAATATAACTAACAGGATTTTTCATCTTTGTTTAAGCCCAACCACCGGTAGGAAAGGATTAGCAAGGACTTGTATGGCCCATACCGGAAATGGAAGAGGCAGGAGAGATAAGATGGATGTAGAAATCGGGGTTTCGGTATCCATACGAGCCACACCTTTCTCCGCCTTTTGGCTAAGATGAAGATCAAGTGTAGTATCTGTTCTTATGTAAAGCTTTATATTTTGCAATGTTTAAAACGCAATTCCTATTTCCTAAAGAAGATTTATTCAATTTTTTTGACCAAAAGGCGATTTTATTACGTTTGAGACGAGTTTGGCCAGAACATTGGGACGTGTGAAGATGAGATCGTTTTGGTTACCAATACCATAGCTACTGCGACCATTTCCATTTTCGAGCTTATCCATCAATATTCATATTTATGCCCATTCATTCATGTTTTTGGACTTTTTTTGTGCAGGCTAACAGATGACTCCAAAACAACCAAGCATGACGTGGCAGTCATTCTATTTCCTATTAATCTCAAGCCACCCAAACTTTTGTTCCGACCATTGAACTCAAACAGTTATCTCAACCTTAGGCTCGTCGGCAGTTCAGCACAATATATACACAATAACCTGAGAATTCGAGGGAAAAAAAGATCTATACGGAGAAGTGTAATGGAAGCAGGTTCGGTTGTTTTCTCTAGCAGGTTTAGCTGCCCGGTTTCTCCGAGTTTTGGCCTTCCAGAACCCACCAAGAGGTCTGTGTGGCGTTTTCCTTCGGTGCCTTCATTTTGTCTTGTATTTCCTTGTATCGATCGCTGTTGTTGTTTCATTGCTTGCAGAGGGTTATTGGTGTTACCGGTTGGGTTCTCGCGGAGATGTATAGGTATTGGAATCAATCGGAAAAGTTCAAGTCTTTGGTACGTGTAAACTCTTTATGTAACTGAGAAGATGGAAACCAAACAATTTCTATATCTGCTTGAAGTTTTATCTCCAGTTATTGATCGAATGTTAATGTGAACTGAAGCCCGAAGGCTGCTCAGAGAGCAAACTTGGAAGCTACTGGAGTTCCAACTTCAGTACCAGTACGAGTGGCTCACGAGCTTCTTCAAGCTGGTCACCGCTACCTGGATGTCAGGTAGGATTCTGATTCTGATTAAAAGGAAGCAAACCATCTCTAGTTACCTTTATCTCTACGTGTTGCTCAGCTCTGCAAATGGCTATGTAATGTCTTTAAAAGCAAGTTCGCTTCTTTTCAATCAAATTCTGTGACGAGATGATCACTGCAGCACAATAATACTCTTTTCTTTTCTTTTCTTTAACATTTTTTTTTCTTCTATTCACTTTTGTATTTGACAACTTTGCAGGACTCCAGAAGAGTTCAGTGCGGGGCATGCGGAGGGAGCCATTAACGTTCCTTATATGTACAGAGTCGGATCAGGTTAGAATTGCTAGCTTCAAATCACCAACAAAACAAACAAACCGCCAATCATCCTTAACTTCTCTTAATTTGTCTGCGACCATTAAAAACAAAGAGAGGTTATCCAACTTTTTTTGGGTTAACACCTTCAGCGACTGCCATTTTGGGAAGAGGTTTTACTTGACCTGAATTGAACCCGTGTTGGCTAAAGGAGCGGTAGCATTTTCTGATAGTTAACACGAACAAGGATAAAGTATAGAAGCTGGATTCTACTATTAGTAGGTCATAGAAAAATCAACGCATGAATTATTTAGTGGGTAGAAACCAAGGCAGGGTCCAGTGCCAGTATCTGGGGTCCCAACTATGAGTGGTCCTGAACATGGACTTTATTTTAATTTTGATTTCCTATTGTCCTCTTTCTCTTGATTACTTTTCCGTCCAAAATGTAGGAATGAATAAGAACTCCAAGTTTCTGGAAGAAGTATCTTCACATTTTGGGAAGTATGACGAGATTATTGTTGTGAGTTTCTGGAATTGGAATCCTCTTCGTCTCACCTGTGCGTGGAAGATGATATCCATTTCTCCTGACCTGATGGCTTCATTGTTTTGCAGGGTTGTCAGAGCGGGAAAAGGTCACTGATGGCTGCGGCAGATCTCCTGGCTTGTGTAAGCACTTGAACTTGTTTCATTTGACATTTGATGGACAAAGTTCTTTAGTTTGGTGTCATATCAAACGTCAATATTTGCTTTAAGGCCCAGCATGAGAATTGATAGCAATTACCTAATTTTATTAGTCTAACCAGAGCAGAGATAACCTTTGGTGTACTGTCTTCTTCAGATTCGTTGGTGAGAAGTGCAAACTAAGCATCTGCATAATCTGTTCTGTTCTGTGCTCCAAAGTCCAATTTCCTATAGTATTTTATTTGATAGCACTTACTGGCAGTAGAGAGTTTGTGTAGAGGAGGTTTGTAAAATCCTTTTTCCTTTTTATTTGTATTTCGTTGCAGGGTTATACAGCCATCACTGACATTGCCGGTGGGTATGCTGCTTGGACGCAGAATGGACTCCCAACTCAAAACTGATTTTTCACTTGTCATATACTATCGACAAAAGTTTTAGATGCAGCAATACAGCAGGTGCTGTTGTACAGCATATATAAAACGTTATGGAAGGTTGCTATCCAATAAATGTTAATATATTGCGGTTAAATAAGAACTTGTTATCTTGATCAGTTCGGTCTTCTAACTCAAGAGTCATTTTTTCATTTATTTTCTTCCTTCTCTTATGGACCTTAGAAACTGCACGTACCAAGCTTAAATGATCTACCTATGGATTTCATTGCTAAGTGTTGCACACAAATGACAAACCAAAGTTATATCACCAAATTTTTGCCAAATATTTAAATAATCTATGCTAACCACACCTTCAAACATAAATTTCTTAGTGTTATATGAGGTGATTCCAGGTAACTTTCTTGGCATTATATGAAATTTTTATGGTTATATGAGGTAACTATAGATGACCATCTTAGTATTAGAGGAGGTAACCTGAAGAATACTATTAAAAAGTTTCTTTTTTGGATGCTTGGTTAAGTGGTATGAGAAGAAAGACATGGATAAGGAATGAAAAAAGATGGTTAATAATATATTATAATTAGATGAACAGTATTTTTATATTCCCTTTTAGGGCAATATTTCATACTCTTAATATAGCGAGGAGTGAAAGTCATATTTATTTCCATTCCTAATTATATTCATTATAATTTCTATTACTATTTTCCCAGGTGAACTAAACACATCATTTATCTTAATATTTATATTAAAATAGAGGATAAATTATACAAAGACACAATACTAACACCCACTTGAAATTTCATTAAAGCACAGGATTTGGAGAGATCTAGTAATGCGCAACCTTACCCCTAATTAATAGAGAGACTGTTTCTAAATTATTTAAAGATAATATTAGTAAAACATTTAAATAATAATAAAATATTTAAATTTTCAATTTATATCAATAATAACGCATTGTTGACCTTTAAAATAATGATATATGTAGTTTAATAGTACCTAAAAAGGGAGGGGTGAATTGGGCATTAAAATTTTTAACTTTTTTTAATCAATATATTTAATTAATAACAATGAAGTCAAATAAGGATAAGAAAATTGTTTAATATAAATCAATTCAACAATTCGACAATAATTCAAAGAGGATAGATAAACGAGAATATAAATTGACTTATAATCGTTCAACAAACAACTTTCGTTTACATTCAGTCCCAAAACTCTTTTTAGAATTCTATTGCAATTCTGCTTTAAAGATGAATAGTAACTTTTGTATAATATTTTTTCATAAAGAGAAACTCTTTTTATAATTTTCTTTCAAGGTGAAGAGGAACTTTCAATTTCACTTGGATTGCCTCAATTATAATAATATATTTCTCAAACCAAATATTACAATTCAAATTTCTCACTTTATCATTTGATAACTCTAAAATAGTTTACTCACATAAATATGAGATAATGATGCTTAACACTTTGAAGTGTCTATGTAGGATAAACCTAATGACAAAACACATACTTATATTGTTTTGGAACCCTTAAGGTCTATCAAATTTAACAATAACCTACATTGATCAACCACTAACTCGTATAGGTTGGCCAATAATGATAAAAACATTATTTTAATGACTTTAAATGTTCAAAACTAATTTTATTTAATCCAATTATGATTTAAACACTTCACCAAATGTCCCCCAAACTTTGTTTGAAAGATTAAGTGGTTTTTCTATTAAAATTAAATGCTTCAATGCCTCTTAATAAATGTAAAGACTCATATAATAAAGTGAAATTAAATATTTATACATGATGAGCCTTTTAGAGCGTAACAAAGTGGGATTACAATTAATATTACGAACTAAAGAATGACCTTGATAAGCCTTATCTTCTTTTGTTCTTGGTTTGATCTTCATTTCGATGGTTGTCAACTTTTATTAATTTTTTCTCTCTCTAGCTCTCTCTCTCTCTCTTGCTTTCTTTCTATTCATGTGTATTACTTGAAAATAGTCTCTTTACTAGTTAGGGGCAAAGTTATGTATAATTGGAACTTTCTAGACCCTGTGTATCAACGAGATTCATACTAGTTGTTATTATTGTTGTTGTTGTTGTTTGACGGTTGTAAACTTTAACTTCTCTTTATCAAATTCATAAGCTATCTTCTTGAGTTTATGACTTCATTTGTTCTTATATTTCTTTTTATCAAAATAATAACTCATTTATAGTAATTGTATTTTGTTATCATTGAGGTTCAGCAGCATTAATTTGACATATCATATCAGTACAACATTTTAGCAAATGACAAACATGTGGTCATCAATATTTGTTTCAGATAATCGATTGCCAACTCTCTGTTATTTATACATTTTAATTTATGGGCATATATTTTGGTTGATGAGTATTACTTCGCTATGAGGGGGTTATGACACTAATTTTGAGGAGTTGAATAGAATGATGTATGACAATTTTGGTTTAGATTTTTAATTTAGAGTCTCATTGTTATGATGCTTAACTAATGGTAGAAGTGGTTTAAAGTTTTCAATGATAAAGATTAAAAGCTAAGATATAGGTTACCAAATTGTAAAGACTTTAGTTAATGGATGTAGCTATTAGAGGAATTTAAGTCACTCGTACTAATATGAACTTCTATTGTTATTAAATATTTTGATTGAAGGGTATTACTTCTCTATGAGGGGGTTATGACACTAATTTTAAGGAGTTGAATAGGATGATATATGACAATTTTTGGTTTAGATAT
Organism: Erythroxylum reticulatum; assembly: GCA_025504915.1. NCBI lineage: Eukaryota > Viridiplantae > Streptophyta > Magnoliopsida > Malpighiales > Erythroxylaceae > Erythroxylum > Erythroxylum reticulatum. Next base: position 11,183,352 of record JANSVA010000218.1, on the reverse strand, counting down.
TCAATTTAGAGTCTCTTTGTAGTGATGCTTAACTAATGATGGAAACGGTTTAAAGTTTTCAATTATAAAGATTAAAAGCTAAGATATAGGTTACCAAACTGTAAAGACTTCGATTAATGGATGTAGCTATTAGAGGAATTTAGGTTACTCTTACTAATATGAACTTCTGTTGTTAGTGAAAATTTGAAGTGTTATTGATTTGTTTTTTATGACTAAGTAGTTGGAATTTTTTTGCTTACATAATTTTAAGTAAGACATCATACAGTTTGTAATTTTTGTAATTTTGTATTTTTATCAAGGAAAATAAGGTAAAGATTTGTGAATAACTGCATAAATTTTAAGTTGTTCTAGCAATGTCCAAACCTCCAAAAGTGATGTTAATGAATGTGGTCGATTATAAAACTACGCCTATATAGGAGTCAATTGAAATGAGAAGATGGGATCTTTAAATGTTCAAAAACAACATCGAAGCCATTAAGAAATGTTGAAAGATCATAAAAGGAGGCACCTTGTATGATGAGAAAAACTCTCATATAATGTCTAAGGACTCTAACAAAGACGACTTTTGGCTATAAAAAAACCACGGCTAATTGTCTAAAAAACATTGCCTATAATTATTTGCCACATTCCTGTTTCTTCACACAAAATGATGTCAAATCTCTATAGTTGAAATCATTAGGCAACATTTTCTCTGTAGTTAAAAACTATAGGCTACGTTTTCCAAAAACGTTGCTAATAGTTTTTTGCTACGTTTTTATCTTCGTAGCTAAATGCTATTAACTACGTTTTTGATAACATAGCTAAACATTATTAGCTACATTTTTTGTAACGTAGGAAAATGTTTTTAGCTATGTTTTTTGAAACATAGCCAAATATTTTTAGCTACATTTTTAAAACATATTTAAAATATTTTTAACTACATTTTTAGTTATTTTGTGGAAGTGTCGATCTAATCTACCAAACAATATTATGTTTTAAGATGTATATAAATATAATTAATGAACAGTCTCCCCTTATCTAGGGATATGTACCGAGGAGCCCGGAGGTCATCCCGGCACATACCCTAGGATAAGGGCACGCTACGTTCAATCACTACACTCTCTTCTCATGGCATG
>JANSVA010000218.1:11171382-11182137 GCA_025504915.1 Erythroxylum reticulatum | reverse complement strand
AAAATATCGCTATTCACTTGTACGAGCCTGTCGTATTATGCATGAACATGAACATGCATTTCTTATCTCTTATTGAATACTCATATTTACTATTCTAACCTTCTCACAGGTAATGGGATGTTACAAAATTAATTTTTATTACTTTGATGTATTTATAAGCACTTGCACAATCACTAAATAAAATTTACATTTTCTAAAAGAGTATTCCTCAATAATCTAAGTAAGTTTATATGATAGGTTGGTGAAGCTTTCAAGGTCATTACTCTCGAATTTCCATGTTAGAAACTCAATATTATTAATTAATTAATATCCCAAGTAAAATGGTTGCATTGAATAACACAATCTAGAATCTACATAGACTAAACATAAAATAATGAATTCCATGCCTATTCTATCAAAGAGAAAAAGATATAACTATTTTCTAAAGAGTTCATAAAAGATTCCAAGATATTGTTACGTGAGACTTGATAAATAAGACAAAGAAATTCCCTATGTCTGGATCCTCGATAAGGCTCCTTTTAAGTTTAAAGACATCACTTGAAATTGACAAAGATCTTCTCCCAGCAATTGGTTGATAGTAGATAGTTTCATTGGATATTAGAAGCCTTGAAATTTTAATTCATTACTACCCTCTTCCAAGCCTAACAACTTCTTGACTCTAACTAAACCAGCAGAAGATACATTAATTGATTTCTCAAATGGAGTATGGAACAGTGAATTAGATGAACCTCATGTAATATGTGTTTCAACAATCACCTTATATTCTTCATAATCATTTAAAAAACTAAATCCCAAAAAATAAATAAGCTAAATTAAATAGTATAAGTAACCTAAATTCAAACATGTGCATACTCGACTGAATGACTCCATCATTGTTACAACAAATAAACATAGTTTTTTCAATTAACAAGTGTTTCAAAACTACTGATTGGCTTAATCCCGTATAGACCATTGGGACATCGCCAGTGCCTCCATTTTCATCTACATTCTCTAGAAGATTCGAGCAATCTTTATGGAACACATAGTATATACTCACATTCATCTAATAACTTCTTAACAGAAAATGCGATATGGAAATAAAGAGATAGTTGAGTCAAATGAGACTAAAAACCTTGAAAAAGAAGATCATCCATTGAAGGCAAGCGGTGATTAGACTTTAGTGAATAGAATTGTTGTGCACCTATTTATTCTTCAGCAGGGAGGATTCTGTTAGATACCTCTCATTAGAACTTTTTGGTGTCGAAAAATATCTGCCATGTTTACATTTTGTGATGAGTTTATGTTAACATTTTTTTTTGAAAATGTAATTAAAAAAATGTATAGATATAAAACACAAACCTGGTTGTATTGATTTACCCAAAAAAAACATATAGATATAAAGCACAACACACCTAATTGTTTTTCTTGTGTAAATCAATAAAACCAGGTTTGTGCCTCATATCTATATGTTTTTTTATTTTTCTTGGGTAATCTAGAAACAACATATCTCATATGTGATCCGAGCATCATTTGACAACTTTAATCTAAAAGTAGTGTTATCAATGACTTCCAAAAGTACACAATTAGACTTGAATTTTGAATCCAGCAATGAGAAGTTCTTAAATGAAATAATCAATACAACCAGGTTACTTCTTTGTCCCTTTTTATGGTGTCTGATGATGCTTTACCCCATTAATTATGGGTTTGGGACTCAAAATAATTCTAAAAATAGTTATTAATTAACAATCATGAAATGTGTGCAGGGAGAGAGAGAGAGAGAGAGAGAGAGGAAGGAGTATGTAGAAAATGTTTAATTTATGTCAAAAATTTATTGGTTAAGTCCACTAACTTAATATGTTAAAACTATGATTTTAAAATAACCCCTTCAAACCAAGAAAACCTCTTAACAGATCTTCATTATTCTAAAATCACCTTGGTTCATAGGCACTCTAGTTGTCGTCATTTTGGAGAGTTGTTATATCACTTTAGAAATGCTTAATATACCATTTTCATTACTTTTTACCTTGCTTTCTTCTTCTTTGAATGTCCAGCTAACAAAATTTGATTCAGAAAACATAAAGGTGAGGGTTGTCTCGTAAAATGCCAGTGGAACCTATTTCACCCTTCTTCTTATCTGCAGCATCATCAACTAGAGGAAAACTATTGTTCTTTAAAATTTTATTAACAAAAACAAACAACAATTTTAATTGATAAGACATAATATAATACTCCTTATATCATATTTATAGGTTAATCACGACAGTAAATTTTCAATAAATGCTCAAGAGATCTCATCATGTTTACCTCCTCTCTAAAGATCGTTACATACGAATAACTGTTAAAATCCTTAATAGAAATTTATGTGGTTTTGGACATGGTTGTCAAGTCATTCTTAAGTGACAAAAAAAACCTAGGGGTGTAGGGAATAAAACGCAGAACCATATAGTCTCAATAGTAGAATTACTTCATTTAAGTGTCTGTTGCAAACATCTAGTCACCTTCACAATACTCATCTATGGAGTTCTATTCTCTACATCAACAAGAAGTATACCAAAAAAGAGAGGCAAAATATAATAAACAGAAAGAAGAGAAATGGAAGAAAAAAGGTAAAGGGAAAAAGGAAAAGAAATTGATAAGGATTTTGTTTTCAAATTAAATCCTAAAGAAGATATGGGAAAAAGACGAAAGTGGGGGGTTAATGTGAAGAAGAACTTTAAGGGTGCATTTCTAGTCTACTTATGTCAAAAAAGAAAGAAAGAAAAAACACTAATAAGCCCCAACTATTTAACAAATGGACGTTATGAATGAACACGAATGTGCTAACCAGAGGATGGAACTCTATTATTAGTAAGGTGGGTCTCACGCACTTGTTTAGAAGATCATGAGTAGTGAAGTTGTTTGGTGTTTGACATTATAGAACACCCTTATGCTATGTTTAGTAGGGCAGTTAGTAATGGAATAGAATGTAATGTAATATCATTCCATCATTTGGGATGAGAGTTTATAATAGAATGTAATGGAATAGGATAGAAGGGGAGGGTTTCATATTACATCCTATTCCATCTTAAATAGTAAAAAAGAGTTACCTTTGATTTTAGGGGTTTATGATATAATGTAAAATGATAAATATGTACTACCTAATATACCCTCAATAATTTTTTATAATATCAAATATACCAATTGATCTATTAACATATGTTTTGTTCTATCAAGGGTAGAATAGTCATTCATTATTACTATACATACATTATATTCCATTATATCCATCTTCCAAACAACAATTCACTATATTACATTATGAACCCTTCCATCCCTCCCAAATAACAATTTTCTAGTATTACATCCATTTATATTTCATTCCATTATAAATCATTTCATTCCATTAAAAACCTTAAGTCCAACGAAACATGGCCTTAGGCTTCAAATATTACAAAGAAAGATAAGAAAAAAAGAGGAATGCTTTTAGGTTATCAAAACGTTGTTGTTTTTATTGTTCTTCTTGTTTTTCTACAAAAATATTTTTATGGAAAAACCTTTTTAGCTACAAAATTCAATTTCGCAGTTGATAGTTGGGGAACCTGTGTGTTTTAGCTATGAAATAAGTTAATAGTTGAAAAATGTCATCAAATATTATTAGCTATGAAAACCTTTTCGTAGCTAAAAACATTTTACTACAAAGCAGAGCTCACAATAGAAAAACATCGCCAAATGTTTTTATCCACGAATATAAAATGTAGCCTAGTCTAAACATAGCTAATAGTGTTAAGTAAACCGCAAAATGTTGGGAGTTAAAGGTAAAGTTAGTCTATGGCTACAATTTTGAAATTTTGTAGACCAAAGATTTAAATTCATAGCCAAAAGAATAGTCAATTCAACAATTTTTTATGCTAAGGGGGGATGCTTTATATCCTAAACCAAATTATGTTAGTATTCATTACGTTTTTTATTGCCACGAGCAATTATTTCATTCTCTATAAGTGTTTCTTATTCATGGCTAAACATCAATAAGGAGGTCGACTCGATTGTATAGTTTAAGGAGTCAAAGGAAACAATATGCCTTAAAGTAGAGAAGTGATGGAGACCAGTTTGCACACCTATTTCTAACCATTCTTATGCCCTTTGCTAAAGAATTGGTGGTCCAATGACTAAGGTAAAGACCAAACAAATAAAGATAGCTTTATATGGATCAATTAGGAAGATGCAGAGAAAGGAGGCTATTCAAGATGGATCATGTCAAGATTGATAACTTTTCTATATATTGTAGAAGACAGAATATTCTTAATATAAGAAAAACAAGGCTCAGGGAAAATTAGAGAATGAGAGAACAAAAAGTAATAAAAAATGGTGTCATTTTACTATTAGGCGCTAGTTTTTCATTGGATTAAGGAGGTTTGAGAAACATATTCAAATTGGTGCCAACGTGTTACTTATAACCAACATTTAGATTCACCGTCATTTTACACTCATAAAGTTCCAAAAGCTAGCCAAAACTGGTTTGAAAGTTGGACCAACATCAGACTCGTGAATTATTTATTTAGTTTTAGTTGGATTTGACTTTTCAAAGTTGTTTAGTTATTTTCAATTAGATTATTATAAGAGGGGAACGTTAGAATTTTAGTTTTTAAAGATATTATGTTTATTAAATATTTTCTTATTAATGTAATTCGTTTACATGATTATTCTGAAAACAATTTGAGAGCTTTCTTAAATTTAATGAGAATTTTCTCTTGGTTCTTTAATCAAGAGTCCAATTTGATCTTAATAAGGCAACTTATGGCGTGAAAATCTCTATTACTTTGGTTTTAATAATTTAGTTTAATTAAGTTCAAGTCTTTCCTTACTTGATTTGAAGATGATCCTTAGGTTCTTTATGTTCAAGTTTTAGGTGGTTTTCAATCTAAGTTCATTAATTTTTTTTTGTCTACAATTCTTTTCAATTCAAAATTCACTTTATGCAGTCTTCTTCAATTAAAGTTATTTCCATTCATTTTTATATTGTATTTTAAAGTTATTCTACATCATATATATAGAGAGAGAGGGAGAGATAGATAACAAAAATTTGAAAGAAAGTATAAAAAAGGAGAGAAGAAGATTTTCATAATTGAAAAGTGCTCATAAAAAACTTAGATATCATATATTGTACAAACTAGTTATAAAGTGTTCTACTGTACGATAAAGTATTTTAATCCTTTTCATGTTTTAAAAGAATTCTTATTTTCATTTTATGTTTGTTATCTTCTTGTTGATTTCTTTGTCTTTGTTATTTCTTATTGATTTTCTTAAGTAAACTTATAAATTCCTTTGGGTCTTATTATTTTAATAAGACCATTAATAAAGTTCTTCTTAAAAGACTTATGAAGGGAAGTTAAGTGGTAAAAGGAAAGAGTTATGAAAATATCATCAAGTAAAACCCAAATTAAGCAAAACATAGGTAATTAAATAACCTAATATTAAGTGTAAATATGTAAAGGAGTGTGGAGTAAAATTAAATTGTTTGTTACCAATGTTTCTTTGCAGTTTTAAATATAAGTGGTGGTGTAGATAATACAAAAAGCAATCTCAAGTTGTTTATGAATGTTATACAAGGCCAATTCAAAGTTCTAAATATAAGGATGGATAAACAAAAGTCCTCATCCAAAACTAAATCAAGGAAAGGGGAAGAAGAGGATTTTGATTATGATGAGACTAGTTATAAAAAAGGTAAAAGTGTTGTTTCACAACAAGATGACAATTTAGATAGTATTATGATGAAATTCCAACCTTTCAAGGGAAGAATGATCCTAAACTATGCTTGAAGTATAAGAGAAAGGTAACATGTGTTTAATTTTCATAATCACTATAAGTAAAAGAAGGTTAAATTAGTAGAAGTTGAGTTCATATTTTATGCTAATATTTGATGGAATTAGTTTATGATTAATAGGTGTAAGAATGGTGAAAAAAAAACTTATTTGTCATAGGAAGAGTTGAACGCAGGATGCATAGGAGTTTCATAGCTAACATTATTATGGGGACTTATGTAGACAGTTACAAAGGTTAACGTAAGAAAATAGAGGATTATTACAAGGAGATAGAGATAGCCATGACTAGGGATAATATAGAGGAGGATCATGAGGCGATTATAGCTAGATTCATTGGTGGTTTGAATAAATAAATAATGGACGAGGTGGAATTGCAACATTATATAGAGACAGAGGATTTTTTGTATAAAGTTATTAGTGTGAAAAGGCAATTAAAGTTTAAGGGTGCTTCCAGGTATGGTTCGACTGCTAACTCTTTATGGAGTTCAAATTGGAAGGACAACAAAAATGCCTCAAAACCTAACGTTATAAAGGCAAAGTATTTAGTTGACATATTTAAACGTAAAATTGAAGCTAATCTATCTTTTAAGCCACGTAATACTAAGTGTTTTAAGTGCCAAGGACTTGGTCGTATTACTTCTTAATACCTAAATAAAAGAAATATAGTTGTTATAAATAATGGTGACGTAAAGAGTGTTATTTCAAGTGATGACGAGATGTCAACAGTGGAGTATTATCGTAATGCTGACATTGAGGGACTCATGTGTTGAGATGTGATAGTTATTAGATATGCTTTTAGTATACAACTTAAGAAAGATGGCAATAGGGACTAACATGAGCACATCTTTCATACTAGATGATGTCATATAAATAACAAGGTATTTAACACGATTATTAATAGTGGTATTTGTGCTAAAGTTGCTCGTATTTTACTGGTTCAAAGGTTAAATTTGGCTACCTTAAAGTATCATAAACTATATAAGTTGCAATTAATGACTGGAAAAAGAGGTTCTTTGCGATGTGGCATCAATGCATAATGGTCATATACTCTTAAGGCATCTGTGCCAATTTGATAGAAAGGTTACTCATGATAGGTACAAGTGTAAATACTCTTTTATAATGAATAACTTAAATATTATATTAATACCTCTCAAAATTTAGGAGACGTATGAGGATCATATTAGGATAGCTAAAGAGTGTAAGATGAGAGAAAAAAAGTAGTAATGAAAAGGGGAATTAAAAAAAGTGAGTATATGCAAAAAAAAAAAAAGTGAAAAAAACATGGTAGAGTGTCATAAAAATAAAAATTCAAAGTATGGAGCATAACACAAAGAGAAAAGTAAGAGAGTGTTTTGCTAGAAGTAGTAAGATTAAAAATGCTATGTTAGCAAAGTATCATTTACTTATACTTTCTGTACAAGGTGAGTCTTAGTTTATGTTTGGTTCTCTTGATTTTAGTGCTAAAGAATGATAAAAACATGGCACATATGTGTAAATTGTTGAGTTAACAATAACATCACTATAAATTATAAACATCATATCCCTAAGTTAGCTAATATGCTTGATAAATTGTAAGGTTCATATATGTTTTCTAAAATTAATTTAAAGAACGGTTATTATGAAAATGGTAAGGAAATCATATTTGTTGTTGTTGATAGGTTTAATAAGATAATGTATATGATGCATGTTTTAAAATTAGTGATGTAACACATATTGTTGATTTATTCTTTAAGGAAATTATATATTTACAAAGATTACCCAGAATTTTAGTGAGTGATTAAAATATTAAATTCTTAAGTTAAATTTAGCATACTTTATTAGGATAAGTTAAGAATTAAACTCTTATTTTCTATTATTGTACATCCTTAAATTAATGGAAAAATTGAAGTAGATAGTCAGACAATACTTTGTTATGTGCTATTATTTAAAAGAACTTAAAATAATGGAAGACATATTTACCACTTGTTAAGTTAGCATACAATAGGTTAATTCATTCTACTACCTCTTATGCTTCTTTTAAAGTTGTGTATAACTTTAATCCTCTAACCTCTTTGGATATCTTACCTTTTCCTTCTAACGAATGTGCTAATTTATATAGTAAGCATAAGGCAAATTTTAATAGGGACATTCATGTCAAGTTAATAAGAGGTAGAACTTGGAGATTAGATTTAGGTTCATATGTATAAGGAGAGGTTCATACACAAAAGAAGTCTAAGTTGCAGCCCAGAGGAGATAGACCTTTTCAAATGTTATAGACGATCAATGACAATGCCTACAAACTAGATGTGCCGAGTAATTATGGTAACATGAGTACTAATTTTAATGTTTCTAATTTTATCTTTATTTTAAATAGATGATTCAAGGACCAATCATTTTTAAAAAGGAAGGGAATGATGGAGGTTAGCTAGCATCATCACATATTCCAACAATTCTTATGATCTTTTGCAAGGAATTGGAGGTCTAATGGTTAAGACAAAGACTAAATGCATGAAAATAGCTTTTTAAAGATTAATTACGGAAATGCATGAAAATAGCTTTGCAAAGATTAACTATGAGGTTATTCAAGATGAATCAGATGCCAAGATTGATCACTTTTCTACATGTTAAAAATAGAATATGCTTAACATATGAAGAACAAGGCTTAAAGAAAATTAAAGAATGAAAAACAAAATATAACATATGTTAGTGGTCTTTTAATGTTGGGTATTGGTCTTGCGCTAGATTAAGGATGTTTGAGAAGCATAATCAAATCAAAATCAATGTTGTACTTGTAACTAACACCAGACTCATAAATATTTTACACTCGTAAAGTTTCAGCAGCTAACAAACTTTGATGTGAAAGTTGAATTAATATCAAACTCATGAATTACTTATTTAGTTTTGATAGGATACAGTACAAAAAAGTGACATATAGTAACACATACTATTAGTGACACAAAGAAAGATTGTTACTAAATGAAGGTTATAGCAATGGTTGAGGAGAGTGTCAATTGCAATAGGGACGACTACTGAAATTCATCCTTAAATTCAAATGTATAGTGACGGATCACGGGTTCCATCCCTAAATTTGGGTGACTAGCAACAGTTTAATAATAGGAACGTTAGTAGCAATAGGGATGAACATGATTATCTATCATTGAATTCAAGTGACTAGAAACAATAATTAATTTTGAAAATAACATTTGTATATGTATTTCCAAAATAATGACTATATATAATATTAATTAATAATTTAAAAATATAAATTAAAGTAATATATAGAAATTTAAGTTTAATTTTAGTTTCATTTTAAAATAGGAATTATATAATATAAATTTTCTAATTTTGATAAAGATAATGTTTGTACAATTAGTTAAATTCATATCAATTTTAACCCTTTATCGGTAGAGGAAAATCCTTTAGCATCTTTACTTTTGAAATATAAAAGCGCCATTAATTTTGTAAGTATAATTTTTAATTATTTATGTAAGTTGATAACAAGGACATGTGTTGAAGTGGCCTAAATCATATGTAAACCAAGGCAGGTGTTGAAAAGAAAGAAATGTTAAGCTATAAAGGGAAAAAAAACACATGTCCTCCTTGCACATGTATATATTTCTCTTTTGTACTTTTATTAGATTGTTATTAAAAAATTAATATATTTTTGTTATTGGTGTGATGTTGTCTGAAGTAATTGCCAGGTTGCCTAAATCGTGTCCTAACAAGGTCAGGTGTCACGAAGCAGGGGAATTGAGATTATAATCTATAGTAGGGGAAATGGGAGATTTAATCCGCTACAATTTTGGGCAAATCAATACTGCAATTTGTACGATTATTGAGCCAAGAAAGATTCAGGGGAAGTTGGTTCAATCGGTGAAGCAAAGAAGCTTGAAGACGATCTTTGTGGTGAGAGGAGAAGTCGAACTCTTGAAGTTGAACTTACCAGGCAATCAACTCCTCTGCTGCGGGTAATCAAGAAACCTAAATCTTTTTTGAGTTGCGGTTAAAAAAGAAGCCTAAATCTTTGTTTTCAAAAAGGGAACAAAATTCTTCCTTCTTAATCATGCTTGCTGCTTTTATTGAATTTCTTGAATGTAGTTGTTTTGTGAAGCGTAAAAGGGTTTCTTTGTTTAATTCAATTGCTAATTACCTGAAGCCTTTTTCTTTTATAATTGATGGAGACAATTGGTTTAAATTCTTTCTTTAATGACTTACATAAGTGATATTTTACAGGTTGGACTGTCAAATGTTACTCTTAAATCCGGTCTTCACTTCTTTGGCTAACATATCACTAGAAGTTTTTGAGCAAGAGTTTCTTATGGGGTTTGCTTATAGGTTAGTTCACTATCAAATTGTTTGTTACATCTTTGTTTAGGTTGAACATGCTCTTTTTCTTTGTTTAAAACTACTGTTTCAATTTATGGAATCAGTTGATTTAAATCCTTTGCTTGGTCACCTATAAAGAGGGAAATCTTATATAGAACATATATTAATACCAATGGAATTAAATCCCTTTCTTGATAAGTCAGAGAATTGATTCTAAACTGATATTGAATATTTGAACATATAAAGTTAACTACATCGAAAATTTGCAGTTGAAGAGATATAATTTCTGGGATAAAAAAGTTACATAATCCTACCACAACTTTACTCAAAATAGTCTTACAAGTAAATAACAAGCTCATAATCATCAAGTTGATCTGCATATAAGAAATATTTCTTCTATTCATGATGATTAGAATATTTCTTCTATTTCACTTTCAGATCCTTCTAAATTCCTACACATTTGCTTTTCTGGAGTAACTTCATCTCCTTCTTCAATACTTATATCAATTTTGGATAAGGGATAGTCATCATATATGGCACCATTAACATCTTCAACCCCAATCTCTTCAGTTGGTTGTAATGTCCCATTTTTAACACATCTTCTATATCATAGACATCTCTAGTGGTCACATGCTTCACAACTAACCAATCTTCATGCAATGGATGTCTGACA
>JANSVA010000218.1:11155087-11171282 GCA_025504915.1 Erythroxylum reticulatum | reverse complement strand
TAATGTTAGCAAGTATTTGTATCATTTTTTATTTCATGCTTTCATCTATGTTAGAAAGTGTAATACTAATTAGTTGTTATTTTTCAATTACACAACTTTGTGTTTCTTTTCCTTGACTAGCCAATCACTTGATTGATCATTTCGTTTTATTTGGATTCTAATACTTGCCTCTAAGATATGTATTTTTATATTTATGATTAAGTTTTAAATTTAATATTTACAGATGAGCCAAATGATAGGAATTTAAGTTTGGTCGAAGCCATGACGCTAGAAGATGTGATGACCTCAATTTTCGTTATTTTTTTCCTTCTAACAAGCATGTGTTCTTTTAGTTAGGTTTTTATTCTTCTACCAACACCAGAACAAAATTTTTAGTCATTAAGTAATAGTTTATTTTTTTAACATTATATTTGTGATATATGTAGCTTGGATCATATGCTTCCTTTTATATTCAAAATTTTTGTTATGCAAGACTAAATTAATTTGTCTATATTTTTAAATTTTCTATAATTTCAAATTTTATGATAAAATTTCTCACCAATATTGTTTCACTAAATAATTATCTGAAAGTAACAATTATGATCAAAAAATGTACCGTTGTAATATCATTTATACCAATTCATAAATTTGTGTTATAAAAGGTATCAAGTAATAAATAAATTTGTCGTCATTATATATAATTCACAAATTACCAACCATAAAGACAATGTCCCAATATGTTGTCTTTTCCAACTGTGTATTGTGCATTTGTATGAACCGTTGGAAGAAGTATACAGTGACAGTTAAGTACATGTCACTCTTATTTTTTAAATAGCCCAACTTGAATTAATAACTAATGAAAAAATATTTGTTACTAAAGAATAATACTAACGTCTCACCTAAGCGGCCTTGTAGCTATTACTTTTTATACCGACAAATTTCAAAATTGTCATTGTTCGCAATAGAGACGGTACATATGTGACGGATAACCAAACTATCGATATAAGATGTAGTGACGGAAAAGTTGGTTATAGGGATGAAAATTTATCGTTACTAAATAGCCCATTCCTTGCAGTGATATAGTTTTTCAAAGCTGTTTAGTATTTGTTTGTTTCTATTTATGTTTTCAAATTCAGTTTTGTTTTCGTTTATAGTTTTTATTTTTAATTTTGATTTCTTCCAGTTTTTATAAATTATGAAAGCCATAAAACTTGGTGATTGAATATGACAAACTTAACTCTAAAAATAAAAATAATATAAATTTGAAATAATTATTATCTCTTTATTTTTATTAATAATATTTTTACTACAATTAATATAAAAATGATAAAACTAATGTATTAAAATTATGAATATAACATGTAGGAGCGGAATACTCCAAAACCCATGAACTTGCCTCATCTCAGCGCTGGTAAAGAAGATGGGGACTTTTAAACTGAAGAAGGTCTAAGGAGAGGCGGGATGGTGTGGAGGAAAGCAATAAGACACTGTAGAGAAGCATGTGGAAGATACAGAGGGAAGCGAGAAAATGAAGAATGCTAAAAGAGAATAATAAAGATATCAGAGATTTTTAGGGCTTATTTTTGTGCGGAACCACGAAGTTCAAAATTTTTTTAAAAAATTATATCAGTATTAATATAATATTTTTTTAACTTATAAAATCAACAATTATAAATCTTAATTCTTAGATTGAAAATTAAAATTAAAATTTCTTTACTACATTTTAAAACATTAAAATTAATTCTGGTGAATGCGCATATATGAATACTTTTAAATTATGGTTTAATTAGTAATAACATTACATGAAGTAGCAAATTCCAATTAATTCAACTGTTAGACTTCACATCTTAGGTAATCAAAATCCTTTCAAACCCTAAAAGAATTATGTTTTAGGTTGTCATTAATTTCATTTCATAAATTATGATAAAAAGTTAATTTTTTTTTTCATTTTGTGAAATTTGTTAAATACTTATCAAATTATTTTAATTGCTGAGCACGTGAGAACATGCATACAACTATTATATTATTATAATCCAAGTCGACTCAAATTTAACACATTTGTCTGTATAAACAAAAATAATTTGTTTTAACATGGTCTGATCAATATATGTACCATCATCACTTGGGCAACAGTTTTTAAAATTTTATTTTTAATACATCCTGCGCAAAAGTTAATTTTACGATTATTTTATTAAAATAATTTAACCAAAAAAACCTAACAAACAAAGGCTAAAACAATGAGAATATTTTTTAATTTAAAAAAAAAGGGGAAAAAGACCGGTAGAGGGTAACATTAGCGTTCCTAGTTTTTAAAGGATAGTAGTCGCTTGGATGGGCGACTAAAGGTTAGCCTTCCTAGAAACATCATGACAGAAGCATTGAGGGTTGAATAACGAGAGAGATGAAATGAAAACATCCAGCCACGTTCTTGGTAACTGATAACCATCTTGAACAAGTAAAACAAGTCTGGAGACTGGAGTCTGCACAAAGCTAACCAAACATGGTGGGCACGTCTCCAAAGTCCTCCCTTTTACGCGAATTCCTGCCTGCCTGCTGTACTTCTTTTTAAGTGACAAGGGCGATGGGAGTCCCAACTCGATGAAAGAGAGAGTAACTACCAAACCCAAGATGAGAACGCCTCGCAATTGGTTCAACAGAGTCAGGAGAAAATTCCTGAGAACATCTCACAAGAACATCGTCACCTTTCATTCAAATGCTGCTTCCCCAGGTCCACAAACATCAGGAGTAGCTAGTCATGTCACAGAAGAGATACTCAATTTCCAGGACTTAATCATATCATCACCTTCAAGGAAAGGGCTTACCGGAGAGGATGATGCTGCCATTAAAATCCAAGCAATTTTCAGGGGTCATCTTGTAATGCCATCCAAACTCTTGCCATTATCATATCAGAATAGGCTTCCTGCTTTATTGACAATTTCGAGTGTCCTTACAGGCGAGACGGGCATACAGAGCACTAAGAAGCCTGGTAAAGCTACAGGCGCTGTCCCGAGGTGCGTATGTCAGAAAGCAAGCTCGTGTAGCCCAGCATTGTATGCATGCATTAGTCAGGTTGCAGGTTCGTGTTCGAGCTAGGCAACTTCTAAGCAGGTGCAGTGATGACTAATAGCTGTTGTATGAGAATCTCTCAACTGTTTGTACTCTTAATGTTTTCCAGAGGATGTATAACAAGGACCTTGTCTTGACCCATTTCCCAATTGTTGCTCGCTAATATAGACATAATAGATAGATCAATTACGAGTCAAAGACAAAAGCATTTCAAAGCTACCAAAACAGAGGAGCTGATTTGCATGTTTAGGGAATGAAGACAAGCTACGTACAAAAGCCTCAGCTTATATTAAAGGACAAAGAACAATGACAATGCTAAAACTCTGCTGAAACCAAGCACTGTACAATTGAAAAATATGTACTCCATGGACAGTGATTGACACGTGCAGGCATTATTAACATAGTAACGTCGTCTTGCAACTCAATGGTGACCTCTGATCAGTGTTGTGAAGAAGCCACCGGATGATTTATCCCTACAGCGATCTTCCCTCTCATCTGTAGCCTGTACGAAGAAAATAGTTAACATGTTTGATGAAATCAAATGTGCATGCAAAGCAATTTAGTACCTCCTTGGCCATATGTTGAAGATTATCTAAAATTTCTGAAAAGCTAGGTCTTTGACTTGGATCTTGCCGCCAGCATCTCTCTAGCAGCTCTGCAACTTTTGGATGACTGTGCTTGGGGATTGTAGGACGTAATCCCTGTGGCAATTGCCATCAAATAAATTGGAAATCTGAAACAGAACAAAAATGTAATTAAGGCGATAACATATACATACCTTTTGCACGACACCTACTGCTGCTTGCAATGGGGTCAAGTATGAGTAAGGAAGCTGAGATAAGAGCAACACAAGTAGAACATAATGCTTAATAAAAATATATGCCATCATAAACTGTAACATCAGTCAATTCTAGGAATTGAAATAAACAATGGCATCTTAAACTTGTTCCATCTTTTAAACTACCGCACTTACTTCTCCTGTTAGAAGCTCCCACAACACTATTCCAAAGCTGAAGACATCTGCCTTCTGATCATATGGTTTGTGTTCAATCACCTTCACCAAGCAATGTCAGTAAGCAATAACTCCAAATATAATTAAAAAAATGTTAATTGTCTTTGTAAAATGATCCAAGGGTGAACTATAAACAAACTTAAGTAATAACCAAGCCACCACCCTTGTTGTGTAAAGTCATTCACAATTATTTTTCACTGATGTCAACAGCTGCTTTCATGTTTTTCCAAACAAGAAATGAGGAAGTTTGGATAGAAGAAATGGCACACCTCAGGAGCCATCCAGCGGTATGTTCCAGTTTCTGCTGTCATTACACCTGATTGAATCTGCACTCTAGCTACCCCAAAATCAGCAACCTTTACAACCTGTGCAGACGGTCTATCCTTCAGGACAAATAATTCCAAGACAAATAGAGAACAGCCTTTCAATCCAGAAAGCAGAAACATTGACATTGAAACAGATGGATCTCTTCAAATTAAAGGGAGATTAAAGATTCTTAGGTTATTAAATCACAAAGTGTAGCATGAAATCTACACAGATGAATCTTGCAACAAGATGCCAACAAGGTATCAAGATAATTGGAATAATGAGATGAGATGTTCAAAAATAAAGAAAATGGAACAAGTGGATTGTTGAAGGCTCTTACTTCATTTTCATCCATAAGAAGATTGGCAGTTTTTAGGTCCCTGTGAATAATGTTGTTCTGGTGCAGATAATTCATACCCTTTGACACATCAATCGCCACTTTGATTAAGGAAGGAAGCTTAAACACACCGTTCTGTTTATGCAGAAAGTCATATATGCTTCCTTTGGCCATGAATTCTGATAAAGCAGAAATATATAGCACACAACAAGTGGTCATGATAAAAAGGCCAGATAATGCTAAAAATCAAATACTATTCATAAATTTGAGAAACAGGAATAGTTAGTCTAATTGGGTGCTGCATACATATTAACAATCTAGATATTAGCAGAACATCCCACACAATGGATATATATAGTGGGAAAAAGTGGATCTGATGGAAGAAAAAAGAATCCTTTGATAGCAAGAGTATGTCAGTGCGATTTTAACAATTTTAGACACACATGCACCCAGTACCATAGATGTAAGGTTGTTGAGGACGCACCAGTCACAATGCACAAGTGTGGAGGTCTGGTGCATGCACCTATGAATTGCACAACATTCTTGTGCCTAATCTTCCTGCAAAACAAAATGATCACTGAGAGGGAGAGACAAATAAAGCTAAGTATTCCCAAGTAAAAATTATAGACAACACAATTCATCATCTGCAAAGTCTACAGAATGGAGCACCTATCGGAGGAATATACAATATGCCAACACATGATCATATACAAAGGGTGCCATGTGGGACCATCAATGATGAAAAACTTTCCTATCTTAAAGCGGCTAAAAATTGTACCAATGAAGTTGAACAAGGTGGGTAATTTTTAAATAAGGTACAGAAATTCCTTTTGATGATAATTAATAATAGTAGGAATATAATGGATCCTTCCAATGACTGATGCTGTTTTCTTCTCCTGTTTTGCAATTCATTCAGTCTAACATAAGATAAACACTGTACTTCAGGACGGAAACTGGAATGTCTTTTTAAGGACAAATAACAAACCGCATTATATAAACTTCTTGTGAAAACTCTCTAAGCATTTCAGCACTGACTCGCTCAGGCTTGAAGACTTTGACAGCCACTTCCTGACTACAGTATGTACCTTTGTACCTGAAGTCATTGAATGATTGTCAACAAAGAACTTGCAGGATATAGAAAGAAATTGGAAGAGTAACTTGCAGATCACCATAAGAACTTGCAGGATATGGAAAGAAATTGGAAGAGTAACTTACAGATCACCATAAGATCCAGATGCGACTTTGTTTCCAATTTCTAGCTGATTGGGGTCAATTTCCCAGACATCAGTTCCATCAGTTGGTATCTTAATGCACTCAGGAAAGGATTCAATTCCAGGTTTTTCAGGCTTGCATAAAACAGAAACAGAAGGCTGTTTTGTGTAATATTGCTCCTGCGAAGCATTCTAATGTTAAAAGCATAACTGACAGCATGTTTCTATCGTGTTAATTCAGAAAGTAACATAAAAATTAGTAGATGTACCAATACAGTTATCTTGCTTATCAAATACGCAGATAATACCACATACAATCAATCAGCACTTATAAGTCCAATAATATAATCAAAGTATTCATCATACTTCAACTTCCAAAATTCTCAAGCACTTACGAGAATAGTCTGTGTAGGATTTAAAATCACAATATCATAAGCCATCAGTCTTTGCACCTCTCAGTATCAGGTTAACTTTTCCAGAAGAACCAAAAGTTACAATTTATGTGATTTCAGCTGAACATCAAAAGAATTCAGTGACCATTGAGGATTAGGATGAGCAATGTCTCCTCAAAAAGTCAAATATTTTGTTCGGTAGTAACTTAAGTCCTTTGGACAAGCAGCAGAGTGACTGAAACTACAAGTACAATAGAAGAAAGAAAGAAAGAAAAGCAGAAGTTTCAACAAGAAGGATTAAATAACAAGAACAAATCCACATAGTTATTCAACCGAAACTCAACATGACAATGTTTCAAGGAAAACATAGCACAGGATGTTTAAGATAAGCATTTCAAAAAAGACAAAATCAAGAAAAGACTGCAGTGAGAAATAACCTTCGCCTTCAAGATTTCCTTTTCCACAGCATTTCTAAGCTCCTCTGTCTCCTGAATTTTTCCCATAACAAATGTGTCAAGCTTATGGCAACATGAAATATAAGTTTCACCAAGGCAATTATCAGAGGAAAGTGGACATAGGAAGTACTTAAGCACGTTGCAAGTGCAAAAGCATTGGGTGGAAAAACATCAAGAGAATCCTCAAAAATCTATTCAACTATTTGAACGCCCCCATGTTCCTGCTATTAATTAGCTCAAAGTATTGAATGTAGACTTTCTATATTCCATTTGCTAAATTGATGTGACAGGATAAGTATTATCCAAATTATTTTCAGCCAGTCAACGAAAACTTCAATCAAATGATACAAGACCGAGTATTTTAATCATGTACCTCATGGGGCCAACCATCAACAACAAATACGTCTAGGGAATAACCATCAACTGTGGAAAAAGCATGGGCTTCTTGAATATTCAACCCAATTTCCGCAAGCAGGGAAGTCAACTGGAAAAGTTTTAAAAGTTTTTAGCCTATAATATGTTACACAGTGCATGAAGTAGATATAGAAATATTTCATAGCAAAGGAATGAGTATATCTACCTGACTAAGAAGCTTTGGCCTGTCAACCGTTGAAAAGGTGATCTCATGCATAGGCCTATATAATTCCATTATAAAATCACATGAGTAAAGGCACTGAAGGAATGAAACAGAACAGCAGGCAGGAAGATTGCCTTGACCAAAGAACATTAGACTTCTCCAATCCTGAATACAAAAGCCCTCATGAAAGCAATAGATAATTCTCAACAGGGAAAACACATAGAGAAACATTTCCCAGAACTTTCAGCACAAAATCATTCAAAAATAGGATTTATTTGATGCATCTTGAGCTTACAATGTTACGAAAAGAAATTACATTTTCTAAGGTAACAAGAAGTAGAATAGACATACTTTGCCCTATTTACAAACCAAAAAAAAAAACAAGAAGAAGAAGAAAAAAAAGCAAGCATATCTTACAAAATTTTTCCAAATTTAAAAAGCTAAAGCCCAAGCAAACTAGATGGCAATCAAAGGGTAAAGTTGTCAAATACTTACGGAGTAATTATTGGATATGCGATTAATGTGCCATTTTCATCTCTAGTATGATATCTATGGGATTGAAATGCAAGTGCCTCAAGATTAGGCGATGACCCAAATGTAGGTGGCGCATGGATACTGCAGAAGATGTACGGAAACAAAAGCATGCAGTCAGACAGAATATGTAGAGAAAGGATAACATTACCTAATAGCACATGTAACATTGCTTAATGCCGAATTCAAGTGGATAACACCAATTAATAAGAAAGTCTTTTAACAAGTTACCCCTGTTTGCTTGTCAAATAAGAACTCTGTGCATCTTCTTTCATTGAATCATCTGAACAGAGAGAATCTGTGGACTTTCCATTTGAGACAGGATACACCTGCACAGAAAAACTATAAAGTAAATAATGTGCTGGATACCATATATCTTTCAGAATAATGATTTACCTGTAATTAATCACTAAATGTACAATAGAATGAGAATTTTGAAAGAGATATCTCTTAGGCTAGATATACTTAGCTTGGTAGCAACCTAGGATAAAAAGAAGGTTGAAATGATAAACGAATTACAAGTAAAAGAACAAATTGGTCACACTTGACCGAAATGCTGGTAACGATAACCACATTTTGTGAAAGCTCAGCAACGAAGATTGTTAATCAGGGGCTGCAAAGACATGCAAGCTTATGAGAAAAGGGGGGAGACAGAGAGTGGAGACATTGAAGTGTAATTTTGATTCAGACTGAAATAAAATTTAAACGAGTTTAGAGATCACAATCCAAAGTTAAAGCAACGTCCCCGAAAACATTTCATCAGGAAAACCAGCCATGGTGAACACTGAAGCCTACAACTACTTGATCTACAAAGGTTCACCTGCACAAGACGAACTTCGAATGCTGGTCGATTAGCAGGAACTTCTGCTAACTCAAGTAGTCTCTTGTGCGTAAGCACATCTTCTGCCCTCTCCACATTCACATCCAACGCATACCTACAACAAGAAGAGATCCCATTAGAAGGCATAGGAGCAAGCAAATTCAAGCTCTAAGCATAAAAATCGCCATGAATTTACAACTTAAAATCACTAGACTCCAAACAGTAAGCTAATTCATTAAGATGACACTCCAATTAACATCGCTTAAGACAAATCACCTACAAACCAGACAATGGAAAAATCTTCAAAAGAGGACATGAACGTCAGGAGCATACACCTCAACTCCTCAGAACATTCAATTCCTGTTTGCAGTTTTCAAATGAACAGTGAATTTTTAATTAACAATACAAATCGAGCCACAAAATGGAAACTTTAAAAAAAGTGAACCTTGAAATCACATAATAGGCCTATTCAAAAAGGTAGGATAATTAGCTGTACGATTCCAACCAATATTCTGCCAAATAAGGTTCTTCTTTCTCTTAGCGTCCAAACAAACCACATAAAACAAAAAACAACAACGAAAGAGCCAAGAGATAGAGAGAGAAGAGAAATCAAGAGCAAGATTAACCCAATACCGAGCAGGAAGGCGATTAAAATGGAGCCAAAGTTGATCATCAAAACCAGGAAGATTGGCCTCCTCAAAATTAGACTCCTGAATTCGCCTAAGCACCTCATTGAACACCTCAAGTTTTTGCCTCTGATGACGAGGATTCGTCTGCGAGAAAGAGTCCACCGCTCTACTTCCACAGCTCTCCACGTCCTCTTCTATCGCCATTTCTTTTCTCAGACAAGGATCACAAGCGTAACGGCAGGAGATTCAGCACCGGAGGATCGATGATCACAACGGTTGCCAGACAGCGATTGAAGGATAGCGACAAACCAAAAGGAACTGAGAGAAAGAGAGCAAGAGAGAGTGGGGATTTTAGATGCTTGGTTTTTTTTTAGTTATTTTCGACCTTTCTAATCTAGTATCCACGTCATCTGTGGGGTCCACATACTGCTTTTTTGCACGTTTATCTTTCAGCATTATTCTTATATTTTATAAATATAATTTGGATTAAAAATATTATTAAATAAAATTAAAAATAGTTTTAAAATATTATAAAGTAAATTCTAAATAATAAAATTATTTTTAAAAATAAGTGTATCTAAATGCCTTCCTTTCATTTGTTTCAATTGGATATCGCCTATGAGAGCTGTTGTCCTGACGGAATCGCAATAAGGCGGTCCATAACAGTGACCAATCAAAATCATTAGAAAATTAGAAGGTGGATTAGATGATAATGCACTTTTAGTAATGAGGATGCCTAATTATATAATATCACTGGTCCAATTTTATATTATCTTTACCCAAGAAGAGTGTGATGTGATTCCAAGAAGAGCTTATTATTGGATGATTATACTTCTTTATGTGAAGGGACAAACTACTTCCAATAGTTTAAATTTATCTAAAGTTTAGTTTATGTTAAAAGAATTAAAATGGTTTCTATTGCAAATAGTGAATCACCAAATCTCTTTAATTTTAAATTAATAAATCCAACATTTTATATGTGAATCCTTCTTTTTTAAATAAGAAAATATAATATCATAGTAAGTTTTAACTGACTCAAATAGGATTGTAATTGTAATAAGAAAGTAACGTTAAACGCGTATTTACAAATGATAAGTATAATTTTACTTGACTAAGCTAATTAAGTAAAACAATTAATTCAACAAAATGTCTATTTGTAAATAGTGTTCATATGATTTCGAAAATAAGGCAGAGAAAAAATATCATGTAATTATAAGGTTAGTAAATCTTATAAAAAAATGAATAAAAGATTGTATTGATTTATATTTAAAAATTGATAATCTACTACCTCAAATTTTTGAATTAAAATATGAACAACTTTATATATGAATCATTTGTATTGATATGATAAAAAAATTTGATAAAATTTTTAAATTGAATGATCCCTTTATAATTGTACAGAAAGAATAGTTTTTTTAAATAATTCTAAACAAAATTTTGGGGGTGAGTATATGTTTAATTTTAGACTTATTTATTTATTTTAATGAATAATTATAACAATTTCATACATGATAATCATAAACACAATTACAATAATAGTTAAAAACACTAAAGAAAGAGAGATAATAACTAAGTTACAGTAATTCTACTAGATAATATTTGGTCTAAATTTATGGATCACACTTTAAATTTCACTTAAGAATTCACTTTTGTCTTCTTTAATAGATAAAGATAAGTTTTTCGAACATGCACCTTCTTTTGTGAGAGAGAAATCTCCCGTATCTTCTTTTTATTAGGGTGAAGATAAAATATTTACACATCTTCTTTATCATAGGTGAAAAGAAATTATAATAATTCAATTGCTCTCTTAAGAGACAAATAAACTAATCTTTACAATTAGTTTTTATACATTGGTAGCCTATCCCCCAACTTAATAGCTTGGAGTCATTCTGTAATTTTTTGTTCATATTACGCTAATTAAACCAAACCTTTGCAAATTACTAATTTTCAAATTTTTAAAATTTTAAAAGCATTAAATACCCCTAATTTAATTAACAATTATTCAAAACTATTTCAAAAAATTTTAAAATTTTGATTGAAGATCAAGAGGTTTTATTTAAATTTCAAAACAAAATTTTCTTGAATGTGAGAGGATTTATCTATATGCTTACAATGTAAATAATCATGCATGATAAAAACTTGGAAATAAACCTTGCCTAGAAGATCGTTTGAGAAGAAATATAATAGAAGTGTACTCTATGAGCAAAAAGAAAGAAAGTTTAGGTAAAAAGAGGAAGAATTCCATAAATGTAGTCTTCTGATTGAACATATTCACAAAAGAAGTATATTAGAATTATGTAAAATTGAATAAAAACTGTTTTGATACATCAACTAGGAATATGTGTAATTACCTATTTAGGCCATCATTAACTTGTTAATTACACCTTATGAATTCAACACATATTTATATATTAATCTCCACACTTTTATATTAGATAAATGGACCCCCAAATAAAATTAGATCACTTCAATTAGGTCATATATATATATGATTATTCACTACAATACATGTACGTCTATATGTCCATATGCATTTGTAATTAAGTATTACACATATTGCATAGTCTAAAATTCGAACAATTTCCTATGTGGACTGCGTAACCATATGCTCGCACAATAAAACCACCATCATATACAAAACCTTTACTTTTTTTTTTCTTCAGATTTGGACAGTGCATGGAATGACTAGTGAATTACAATCTCTATAGCTAATCATTATGTGCACAAAAATGAAAATATGCCATCTAAATCGATTATGTTCATTAGTTACACTAGCACTAGAACTAAAGGGGCAATCGTTGTCATTTTGTAACTAAACCCATAATGATCTCATGCATCAACTTAACTAAATGACATAAATCAAGTGGGGATATGTAGCATGGAAAATACATGTAATGTGATCTATACATGCCTATTTTCAACTGGTCCAACCTTGACCAAATAAGAATAGATTTCACATTAAACTATAAAAAAATAAAAATAAAATGAATATTAATGTCCTGACATCAAGTATGGTATCGATTATAAAGAATATAACATGAAATCCCACTAAATCAAATGGCATAAAATGTAATAACACCCATATAAGTAACATGCTCATAAATGGCCTTAGGGTCAATTGTAACATCTCGTCCCCATATTAAGGGTTAGAATCCCGATTTCAATAATGGAGAGAGTAGTAATGTGAGAGTTAGAAGAAAGTGTTACATTTCATGCTCAGTAGAATGTCAGCATGCATGTATGTGAATTTGAATCTTTGCACACATGAAAATAATTGTACATGCACTCATTGACATTTCAGGTATATTGAATAGTAATGAGATAGATTGATGATAGTGGTTGTAGTGAATGAGTAGAATGAAGTGAAGTAGAAAGATTAGAAATAAAATTTAAGTGTTGGACTTAGTGAAGAAAAATACGTTGGAGAAGATTACTGAGAATATTTAGTATGGGAGTTTTAGATAGTAGAGTAGAAAGTTATGTTCCTTATGAGTGAAGATGTTCAAGAGCATAGATGTATCGTCTGTAATGACATCGTCTCTGATGATGTCATTCGTCTTAAGACGATGCATCGTCTGTCTTAAGTTGACTTTGCTTCATCTTAAGTCGACTTTTGTTTCATCTACTCTTTGCATTCGTTTGCTTCCCATTCGTCAGCTCCTTGTATTCGTCTGCTTCTCATTCGTCTATTTTTTGCATTTGCCTGCTTTTGCATTCGTCTGCTTCCTGCTTCGTCTACTTATTACTTCGTTTGCTTTTTCACATTCACCTACTTTGTCATTCGGCCGCTTATTGCTTCATCTATTTTTTGGCATTTGTCTGCTTTGTTATTCGTCTGCTTATTGCTTCGTCTGCTTTCTGCTTATGTGATTGAAACTCCTTCTTCTGTGTACTGTGCATTTTGTATCGTCTGGTCCAAATGTAACACTCTAGACGATATAACTTGCCTTCAAGGTCTTTATGAAAGTTATAGAACTATAGGTCCTCTTTCAAACCACCTAACAAGGATATTGATCCAATACCTACAGCGAAAGTTATGCTAGTTACCCCAAAAGAAAAAGGTTCAATATGATTAAGGACAGAACCAAATTGAATAATTTTGGTGTCAATGGAGACATAAGACATAGGGGAATATGTTTCTAGAAGAAACTGTTGCAAAATGACTTCAGTATAGGGGTCAAAAAGAACATGTAAAGTTGACCTGAAATGATATGTTATGAGAAAAATCTGAAAGTAAGTAAGAGGTTATGATTTGTGATTATAGTGGTCTTGTTAAGTCATAAACTTAAGTATAAATTATAGTTAAGTGAGTTCTAATAAAGGGAAGTGGATAAGTGGATAAGAAATGGATAGGTGTCCTAACTAAAGATAAGATTTTATTGCCTTCAAAGGCTAGCTGTTGTTCTTATCCTTATCAATATTGGAACTTCTTTCTTTAGAGTTTCTCCAACTAAGAGCTTTCTCCAAATATTCACCGAAGTTTAACCTTGCTTTTCTCTGTTTGTCCCCACTCCCACTTGGATATTTCTTCCTTCTATTCCAAGAAAAACTGAACCTCCCTGTCAACCTTCCAAATAAGGTACGTGAGTTGCATGAAGGATTAGGGTTACGTGATTTTGCAGAGATTGGAGTTTCAAACAAGTAAGCTTGTTATGCTTATGTAGTTTTTCATGAAATGGAGCATGCATCGTTAGTTCATTGCTAAATGGTTGAGAACAATGATATTCCTATTTGCTAGAAAATGAGTGAGAAGATTTAGTATGTAGTACATGGTGATTTTCTTTGGATTGATGACTGAAATATTATGGGATAGTATTAAACCAGTTTTGGGAGTTGAAAGATCAATGAGAGTGTGTAAGGGTGTGAAAGAACAATTAAAGTGATAGTTAGAGGAATAAATGTAGAAAACACAAAAGTTAGAAATGCAAAAGAATTGAAAGTAAAGAAGTGTAGAAAAGGTGATAAAATGCGTGAGTGTTCTGGTTGTTAGATGATCATGAAAAATAATAGATTTTTGATTGGTTGTGATTTAAAGAATTGATGAGTGATTAAGTTATGAAATGAGATTGAGCATAAGATGTGAAGTTCGTTAAAGTACCCGAGATTGTCATTGAGCATGCATTGTACATAGTCCATTTATATACTTGTGCATAAGTAAACGCTTATACGTATGCAATTATTAGTGAGTGTACAATGTACGTCTTGCATAAATGGGTTGTGCAGGTCAACTGTTAGTATTCAGGCATTCCCGGAATTTAGAAGCAAATGCTAATCTGGAGCATACTGTGAGTAGACCGAGATGGTCTCATTTTATTATTTTTTATTTGAATTTTGTATAATGTGATTGATTATGTTGGTTTCTGGACAGGAGATCCGATGATTGAGGTGTTTGATTTGTATATTGAAATGCTGCTTAAATGTGAATGAGATGAACTAAGTGTACATATTATGATTGATAAATGTGTTTTGAATGGGAATTTGCATGTAAGTGAAATAGTGATTCTCAACTTAATGTTGAATGCCGGATTAAGGTCCGATGATATGGGAATGTGAGTGAATGGGATCATGTAAATGTGATTGATGCATTCTATCTCATGAATGCAGGTAATATAATGGCAGTTGTGACCGAAGTAGCCACCAAAAGTGAAAAAGAGCTTAAAGCTTAGAAATTGGAAAGAGCTTAAAGCTCAGAAAGTGAAAATAAGCCTCGAGCTCAAAAGTGATTAAGAGCCTAAGGCCTACTATATATAATGAGCCATGTATCCCCTAAGTGGATAAGGGATAATTATTAATAATCCCAATATCCAATGGATACGGGACAGTTTAGACACTCAGTCACAACAAAGTAACAAATGGAAAGTGAGTCTCATGTGCATTGCATATGCATAATATGAATGATTAAGTGTATTGGATGTGAAATGTGAGATTGAATGTGAGATGTGAAATACTATGAATTATGTGTTATGTGACTGGGTGAGCCATCGATGATGGTCACTCATTGAGTTCGTAAAACTCACCCAAAATTTGCAATTATTTTCAGGATCAAAAGAACACCCCGTCAGTCCAATGAGAGTATACCTACAGCATACAAGTGAAGGATAGAGGTTGGGATCAGTTCGCGTCTACATTGCATTTCTTTAATTTGTATTAAAGTGTTCATTTCGCAACTTTTGTATTAATTTATATTTCGAAACAACCAAAGTGTTTTGTATTTGTGAAAGGGCCCAAATGACTATTGAAAATATTGTTGACTGTATTTTGTGATTGTAAAAATGGTTATGAAATAAAGTGGGGCCCGATTTGGTTATGAATTTTCGCATATCATATTTTTGGTTTAAAATAAAAGAAAATTTTATACCAATTTCTGAGTGATTGAGTGCTCTAACAGGCCACGTTCGCGGGGCACGAGCTCGGACATCACCCATCGATGGTGGGTTCGGGTCCTGCGGGAGCGGGGTGATACATATGTGGTATTAGAGCCCAGAAGTACTATCTTACATGGGCATTCTGAAACATGTGTTAAGTCACATGTATTTTAGTCATGTCATAGCAGACAGCGGCAACTGATCCCTAGTATGAGTCACATGTATGAGCATTCCTTAAGAGTTTGAGATGTTAGAAGCATTGAGGAAAAATGATGATCTGACATAATGCGAGAAAATAAGGTTTATGGACATTCTACAAATGAGAAATAGTATTTGGTTTTGTATGATAGATAAAGGTTCACCACAATGGAGTATGTACCCTGGAGGGTGATATAGGTGTGAGTAAGTATATTGCCATGAATTGATTGAGAAAAATGAGAATATGAGTAGAAATAAGGAGACTAAAGTGTACATGCAGAATGAAATGAAATCATAAAATTGTTATGATCATAAAA
>JANSVA010000218.1:11117426-11154987 GCA_025504915.1 Erythroxylum reticulatum | reverse complement strand
GTTAAGTCATAAACTTAAGTATAAATTATACTTAAGTGAGTTCTAATAAAGGAAAGTGGATAAGTGGATAAGAAATGGACATGTGTCCTAGCTAAAGATAAGATTTTATTGCCTTAAAAGACTAGCTGTTGTCTTTATCCTTATCATTCTTGGAACTTCTTTTTTTAGAGTTTCTCCAACCAAGAGCTTTCTTCCAATATTCGCCGAAGTTTAACCTTGCTTTTCTCTGTTTGTCCCCACTTCCACTTTGATATTTTTTCCTTCTATTCTAAGAAAAACCGAACCTCCCTGTCAACCTTCCAATAAGGTACGTGAGTTGCATGAAGGATTAGGGTTACGTGATTTTGCAGAGATTGGAGTTTCAAACAAGTAAGGTTGTTATGATTATGTAGTTTTTGCATGAAATGGAGCATGCATCGTTAGTTCATTGCTAAATGGTTAAGAACAATGATATTCCTATTTGCTAGAAAATGAGTGAGAAGATTTAGTATGCAGTACATGGTGATTTTCTTTGGATTGATGACTGAAATATTATAGGATAGTATTAAACCAACTTTGAGAGTTGAAAGATCAATGAGAGTGTGTCAGGGTGTGAAAGAATGATTAAAGTGATAGTTAGAGGAATAAATGCATAAAACAAAAAAGTTAGAAATGCAGAAGAATTGAAAGTAAAGAAGTGTAGAAAAGGTGATAAAATGCGTGAGGGTTCGAGTTGTTGGATGATCATAAAAAATGATAGATTTTTGATTGGTTGTGATTTAAAGAATTGATGAGTGATTAAGCTATGAAA
Source organism: Erythroxylum reticulatum (assembly GCA_025504915.1). NCBI lineage: Eukaryota > Viridiplantae > Streptophyta > Magnoliopsida > Malpighiales > Erythroxylaceae > Erythroxylum > Erythroxylum reticulatum. The sequence continues at coordinate 11,154,197 of JANSVA010000218.1, read as the reverse complement.
TGAGAATGAGCATAAGATGTGAAGTTCGTTAAAGTACTCGAGATTGTTATTGAGCATGTATTGTACATAGTCCATTTATATACTTGTGCATAAGTAAATGCTTATACGTGTGCAATTATTAATAAGTGTGCAATGTATATCTTGCATAAATGGGTTGTGCAGGTCAAGTGTCAACATTCAGGCGTTCCCAGAATTTGAAAGCAAATGCTAATCTGGAGCGTACTATGAGTAGACCGAGATGGTTTCATTTCATTGTTTGTTATTTGAATTTTGTATAATGTGATTGATTATGTTGGTTTCTGGACAGGAGGTCCGATGATTGCGGTGTTTGATTTGTATATTGAAGTACTACTTGAATATGAATGAGATGAACTAAGTGTACATATTATGATTGATAAATGTGTTTTGAATGGGCATTTTCATGTAAGTGAAAATGTGATTCTCAACTTAATGTTGAATGCCGGACTAAGGTCCGATGATATGGGAATGTAAGTGAATGAGATCATGCAAATGTGATTGATGCATTCCATCTCATGAATGCATGTAATATAATGGCAGTTGTGACCGGAGTAGCCACTAAAAGTGAAAAAAAGCTTAAAGCTCAAAAAGTGAAAAGAACTTAAAGCTCAAAAAGTGAAAATGAGCCTTGAGCTCAAAAGTGATTAAGAGCCTAAGGCTCACTATGTATAATGAGCCTTGTATCTCCCAAGTAGATAAGGGACAGTTATTAATAAGCCCGATATCCAATGGATACGAGACAGTTTAGGCACTCGGTCATAACAAAGTAACAAATGGAAAGTGAGTTTTATGTGCATTGCATATGCATAATATGAATGATTAAGTGTATTAAATGTGAAATGTGAGATTGAATGTGAGATGTGAAATACTGTGAATTATGTGTTATGTGACTTAGTGAGCCATCGATGATGGTCACTCATTGAGTTCGTAAAATTCACCCAAAATTTGCAATTATTTTTCAGGATCAGAAGAATACCTCGTTAGGCCAACGGGAGTATACCTACAGCATACAAGTGAAGGATAGAGGTCGGGATCAGTTCGCGTCTGTATTGCATTTCTTTAATTTGTATTAAAGTGTTCATTCCACAACTTTTGTATAAATTTGTATTTTAAAACAACCAAAGTATTTTGTATTTGTGAAAGGGTTCAAATGGCTATTGAAAATATTGTTGGCTGCATTATGTGATTGTAAAAATGGTTATGAAATAAAGTAGGAACCGATTTGGTTATGGATTTTCGCATATCATGTTTATGGTTTAAAACAAAAGAAAATTTTATACCGATTTCTGAGTGATTGAGTGCTCTAACACGACACCCTCGCGGGGCACAAGCTCGGACATCACCCATCGATGTCAGGTTCGGGTCCTGCGAGAGTGGGGTGTTACATCAATACTTTGGTGAGCAGATTTGCAATCATGAAGTTTGTTCCTATAAGTTCAATACTAACAAAACCACTATGAAATCTTTCTTTCAATATAAGGGACTTAATATCTATATGATTAGATTTAGGTGAGCTTATGTTACTATTTGAATACAAGAAAGTTGCTTTATTGTCACAATATAATTTGAGTGGCCTTTCAATACCATTGACTACCCGCAATCCTATAATAAAATTATGCAGCCATATAGCATGATTGGATGCCTCACAACATGCAATAAATTTAGCCTTCATAGTGGAAGATACAATGAATGTTTGGTTAGTACTCTTCCAAGAAATTTCACTTTTGATAAAAAAAAATAATTAGATGTCGATTTACAACTATTTTGGAATCAACAAAGTCGAAATAAAAAAAACTAATGATCTCAAATTTTTTTATCCTCCTACATGTGAGCATATAATCCTTAGTGTTTTGTAAATATCTAAAGACTTTTTCAGCTACTAGTTGATATATTCTTTGGTATCTGTCAAGCATTCCAATAACATACTTGAGGTTAAGACAAATGCGGACATATGCATACATAAACTTCCTACCACTGACGTATAAAGGATATTTTGTATAAACGTAGGTTCCATTTCATTATCTAAACACTAGTTTAGACTAAATGTATCTTTTAGGGGTATCATGAGGTATATAATTTTGCATGACAAATCAATGCAATGCCTTTTCAATGTAACCCTTTACTAAATTCCACGTGAATGATTATGGTGAATCTAGATCCCTAATACATAGGAAACTTCACGAAGATCTTTCTGATACCATTGACAAGAAGCTTTCTTGAGCCCATACATTGGTTCTTAAGTTTACAAACCAATTGGTTAGTTTCCATGTAAGCTAACCCCTCTAATTGTTTCATATAAATTGTTTCCTCAATGTCTCTATTAAGGAATGTTGTCTTTACATCCATCAGGTGTAGCTCAAGGTTAAAATGTGTCATAAGTGCCATAATAGTCCTAAAAGAGTCTTTTAATAAAATTGGAGAGAAAGTCTCTTTATAGTTAATGCCTTCCTTTCGAGTAAATCCTTTGGTGATAAGATAAGTCTTATATCTCTCCATATTGCCTTGAGTCCCTTTTGGTCTTAAAAATCTTTTTTTAACCAATATGTCTCACACTTTCAAACGATGGGATAAAATCTCAAACATCATTGTCTTTTGTGGATTGCACTTCCTTACCCATGACATTAATCTACATACATTAAAATTTTTAATTGCTTTATAGAAGGTGAGTTGATCATCTCCCACAAAGTCAACATTTTCCTTATGTTCTTAGAGAAATATGATATAATCATTCAAAATTACACTTCTCTGTTCCATTGTGGATCTTCTTAAAGGAATTGGTTCTACTTAAATTTGAATTTGTTGAGTTTGATCCTTATGCTCCTTATAAATAATGTATTGAGGAACAACTGAATGATTTTGGTGGGTAGGAAACTCAAAATTTTCTTGTATTTTTACCAGATGTTAAATCACGTTAAAAATGAAAACTTGAATATTATTAATAACAACTGTAGGAAGAGGAACATTGATTGACTCATCTTCAAAGATAAAGTCGTTATCGTTATCTTCCCCCCTCATACTCAACATATTTAAAGAATTGGGAATTTCCCTTCTTAAAAAATGTTCTTGTTTTAGGATCATAGAATTTAAATCCTCGTGATGTTTCAGAGTATCTTACAAAATAACTATTAATAGTTTTTGCATCTAGTTTCTTCTCATTTAGTAGGGACTTACCTTAGCTAGACATCCCCAAGCACATAAATCCTTTAAAATAGATTATTATCTGTCTACAACTTATAAAGGGTTTTATTTATAGCTTTTGTAGGAACTCTATTCAGTATTTACATTGCATTCTTTAATGCATCTCTCTATAGTGGGTGAGGTAAAGTTGTACAAGAAATCATACTTCATACCATATCTTTAAGGCTTTATTTGTTCACTCTCATGTTTTATGAACCCAATATACTATATTGGGGGGCAATCCCATACTTATTTAGGAATCGAACAAATGGACCTAGTTGTTGGTGTTCACACAATCGGATCTTATGGCCTTAATAGTTTTACCAAATTGATTTTTAAATTCAGGCTTAAATAACTTAAAAACGTCCAATGCTTGCTACTACTCATGAATTTTAAGTGTAGGTAGCCATATCGAGAGTAATAGTCTATAAACGTGATAGAATATTGTTGATCATTCTATGAAGCTATAGGAAATGGCCCACAAATATCTGTATGTATCAATGTTAAAACATCTTTAGTCCTTTAAACTCTTATTTTTCTTTTATTTGTAGTTTTGTCCTTTATGCACTCAACACAAACACGTAATCTGATTCATTAAGTGTTTCAAGAATCCTTTCTTACATAACCCTGTCAATACTCTTTTTAGAGATATGACCCAAAAGCTTATGCCATAATGATAAATAATTCTAATTTGATAATTAACATTTATAACCTTTGGGTTTAATATTATAAGACTCACTATATGAAGTTACTATATCAAGTAAATAAAGGTTGTCATGATTAGATAAATTAATACTTCTAAGAAGCATAGAATTAAAATAAACATAACCTTTTCTACTTCCAAAAGAATAAAAAATCCTTCTTTGTCTAATACAAAAATTGAAACCAAATTATGCCTAAAAGATAGTATCATAAATGAATTCGTAATTGGTGAGGGTGAATGTCTATGATCTCGAATGAGCTAACAGTAAGGGAGCTGCTAGTGAGCAAGTATCACTTATGAGCCTGGCGAGACGCGAGAGATATACATGGTTATACTAAGGATTTTATTTGGATTTTATCCTAAGTATGATTTAATATTATAATTTGTATTCATTGTCAATACATTAATGAGCTTAATGGGTCATACATGAAGAACGAGTTGACGAGAGAAAAGATATTTTAATCAAGTTGAACTTGAATGTAAAGTTTGAGAAATTTTATGATTAAATGTGATATATCTAATAAATAAGGATCAAAATTAGATACTGGATCTTATTTGGACATAATTAATATTTAATTATATTTAATTGTAATTTTAAATGAAGTTTAATTGAAATTAGGAGTTTAATTTCAATTAAATTACTAAAATGTCCAAAACCTATTATAAATAGGCTTAAGTTATAAGCACACTATCATTTCTTACCTAATGCTCTCTGTAATAGTTACAGAGTTCTCTTAATTCATTATGTGGATATCATTAACGATTCAAGGGATACAACAAGAATATGATTAAGCTTGGCTTTAAGAAATTAAGTACGAAAAAGTTTTGTAATTATCCTGCTATGCCCAGGATCAAATTCTACATCGATTTTCCAACAATTCACTACCACACTAATGCCCTCATTGTCCGCATTAACATCCAAAGACATAATGTTCTAAATACATGAGAACAATGAGATCAATTAGACCAATTTTGACCTTGTCTAGATCTTACACTCATTGATGCTGCTGTTGGCTAATCGATTTAATAATAATTTTTCCTTTTTCCTAGGGAAGGGGGAAAATAAAAAATGTCAATATTACACTTGGTAAGGAAAAAATATTTTTACCCGTGAGTGGTCATGCATCAAAAACTTCAATTTTACTTTAAAACCTATTTTTGTTATAAAAAAAGTAGTAAGTTCAATACTTATTTTTACATACAATCATGCTACTAATTATTTTTATACACAATCTTGCCCATCGATGTATCAATGACACTCTATTCCAAGCATCACCTATATCAAAGCATAAGGTCGATTGTGAAGTTTCACATTAAGGTTTAAGCAAGACATCTATTCTTTAATCAAACATTCTGACAGTCATTAAAACATAAGTGTATCAATCACCATAATCATTATCCACTTAGCAAGATATCATTTTCTTAAACAAGTAAAACCATTATAAGAATGAAGCACCAATGTAGCTCAATTTCATTACACATAATGCTTTTATTCATTTCTATTAACTCTTTAACCTAGGGATCCTTATTTCATTACCTAAGTCACTTCACTTAGACTTTTTGCCTAAGCTATCTCACTTAGGTCTTTGTTTAAGGAAAATTTTCCTAAGTCACCTCAATTAAGTCTTTATTTAAGATAATTTGCCTAAGTTTTCTCACTTAGGTCTTTGCCTAAGCTACCTTACTTGGGTCTTTGTTTAAGGAAATTTCCCTAAGTCACCTCACTTAGGTCTTTTGCCTATGCCACCTTACTTAAATCTTTGTTTAAGAAAAATTACCTAAGTCACCTTACTTAGTTCTTTTGACTAAGCTACCTCACTTAGATCTTTTTTCAAGAAAATTTGCCTAAATTACCTCACTTAGGTTTTTATTTAAGGAAATTTACCTAAGTCACGTCATTGAGGTCTTTCATTTATTTTATTTAATCAATCCATTTATTTTCAATTTTTCATGGAGGGAACTTCACTTAATTACACATATTCAAATAAAAAGCCAAATTCGCTTCTAGCAAAAAATTTAAGGCATTTACTGAAAATTTCAACACAATCTAATAATCAAGACAATGTTCATACATAATAGTATTAATAACTTGACAAATTTCTTATGAGTATTTACATATTTATTACACCATCCATTTCAAGCAAATTTCTCTAATTTCGAAGCACTTGAGTCTTAGTAAGCTTCTGATATGAGTTTGTAATAAGTTCCACACACACACACACAATTTTTACGTTGAACATCTTTCCAAATTCAATTCTTTTATTCTAGCTTCTAACAAAAAAACACATATGATGCCATAACAGCTTAAATAGCATATGGTGAACTAGTTATGTCTCTCAAACCATTAAGAATTCATCCAAAACATTTTACAAATAATTAATAATGTCTAATCCTACAATTTTCTTGTTTTAACCAACTTCTAAATTAGTTATATGACAGTCAAATAACGAGTATAATCCTGACTCAACTTCAATCTTTCTAGAGAGACTAGTTTTGAAATTTCCACCATATCTCTTAACTTGTAAAATCTAGGCACTATCCCTTTTATAGGAATAAACCAGGCATGTATATCTACAAATTTTATGTTTTACACTTTGTCAAATTCGCAACTCTTGACCCAACATAATTATAGCAAAATAGATCAGTCATTCATGTTGAAAACAAAACAACTACATTTATTAACCTATATAACACAAACCAAACCATATTCCCTGAAAATGTATAAACAATCATGAAAGATTAGTACTTTTAGCATAAATTTGCTTAAAATCATAATATAAAAATTTGTTTCAAAGATGTTTAGGAAGGGATGTAATTCTGCTCACCTATTGCTGGAAATCAAGTGTTCTTCATCCAAACCTCTTTTTTTTTTTAACTCTCTCTTCCTCCAAGTGTCGTCCCCTTCTGTCCCAAATCTCCTCTTTTTCAGCTCTTAAACCCTAAACCACATATCTTAAAAAATTCTATGTATGCTCCATAATATGAAATTTCAATGATGTCCTTTGACAAGCTGCCTTCTACTTATTTCACTCAATGTCCTTATTTGTCCATCCATCTTTTATTTATTTATATAATATATATGTACTTATTTTTACGCCTAATTAGCACAATAATGACCTCAAAATAAATTTCCTCCAATAATTGCAGTTTATTTCATCTCTAATGTATTTTTATCCAATTTATTCACTACATCAATTATTCTTAATTAATTCTCTAAAAGTTTCAAATAACCAATTTATTCTCAGCTTCCATCAATTAATCTCAAAATCTCTCCTCATTAAACTAACTCTACCAAAAATCAAAATTTTCTTTTCTGAATAGCAAAATGCAAATTACTTAAAAATTCAAGTTCCAGAATACAAATAATTAGAGAAAATTAAGCACATTATATGGGAAAATTTCAAATTAATGAGACTAAATAATAATTGAGAAATTAAATGAACACACACACACATATAGCAGAAAGGATGTTAAATGACTTGGACGTCTTTCCGATATTAATATCCAATAAAAATATGATTAATTGCTTCGAATTTTAGTTACTCCTCCAATGATTTTATTTGTGAGGCACTTAATTTCTTCTTGCTTTAACAGAGATGAGTATTGTACTCGTGATTCAGCAAAATTTTAAGGAACACATTATTCTATTATGCTGATTGAGAGTGGCATACGAGACTAATACTGTATATTTAAGTATGGTCATAACTGAAATCATGTTGTATTAGATAGGCTCTCATATTAGGACAGCATAATTAAGTCTGTTTATAGAGAACCCTCAAATGTGGACGCTTTTGTACCGTCTTACTGAATCATGATAATGGACAAAAGTAACGAAATCCAACTTTGGGACATATCAGAAAGCACCCTCGAGTAATTCCAAGTAGAAAGGAAGCTGTTCATGAATTTTAATTGATTTTCGATGTTGTGCTAATTAATTTTCAACTTAGTGAAGTGTACAAAGCTAAAACACCGAACCTTGTAACTCAACAATAAAAGAATGTGTAGAATTTGGACAATTTACTAAAAAAATTCTAGCTTATTACTGTAATCATCAAGACAATCCGCGAGATTTCGATGGCTAATAGAGGCACGTCAATCAATTGAGTAAAAAAGAATCGAACTGTGTTGGTTTGGTTGCTTAGCATAATGAATTCTGAATCGATATCTTTTAAAAGTAGTCATAGATACCTTTAGATCCAACGGTACATAGTCAACCTTCTCAACAAGCAAATCGAGATCTTCCTATGTAAATGGTCACAAATTCCAACTCCAAACATAAGGCGGGGACGTTACTTGTCATGCATGTTCGAAAACAAATCATATGTTGGAAAATTTGGGCTTTAATATGATGATTAAGTTGATGGGAATGCACAAAAGCAAAAAAGATACCATCATGCCGGTTCTGTTTAAGAACCTGCTGCAGAACTTTACAGCTCTCACCTGATCTCCGGGTTGATTTTTCTTGGATATGTACGTTTATGACTTCATGTTACACGTATATCTTTAGTAGTACTATTCTATCTGCATGAAAGAAACACAGGAGTCCAGAAGAAAATTGTTAAAGATGATACGAGATAGACAAATTAAATAACCTTTCTCCTTGTTGGCCTGTTTAATCTAAGCAAAAGTTCTGAAGAGGTGAAAAAGCACTGAGATATTGGCACGGCTCAATCAAACCGATACATCATAAACCATCTAGACAAAGCACTGAAAGTTTGCTTTGAAATGCGTTTGATTAGTGTCTGAGTGAACCAGGCCAATATCACAATCACTATTTCACAACATAAAATTTTCAGAGTCAAACCATTTCCCATCTGGGTTCTATCTTGTTGTGAGAACAAGACATGGATTCCATCAAAAGAAACAAACTTTTGACGATAATCAAACAGGAAAGTTGAAAATCACAAGCAGAAGAGAATAGAGAGTGTTGAGAGAGGAAGAGAAAAGTATTGAAAGAGGCTAGCTAATAGAGATGTGAGGGGAGATGGGAATGTCTGGGGTAGGATTTAAGAGGGCAAGAGGGCCTGCATGAGCATTTAAAACCGCGACTACCAAAGCAGAAAGCTGGTCCACTGCATTTAAATCCATTATTCTCCTTTCCCATCAATTTTTCTCTTTCTTTCTTCCTCTCCAAACATCATTAAAGGCACTCCCCAGAACGTTACAGCCCTCCTATAAAAACCTAGGGGGTACGAACTTCAATCTTAGCGTAAAACCCTAAAGAGCCCAGAAGAGCCAAGACCATTTTCAAGCAAATATTAGGTCAAGGCATGGGCAAGAGTGAGAATACAAGCAAAATGAGGAGCTCGTGGATGACGAGAAAAGAGAGGATGGGACTTGGAAAAACAGAGGGATAGCCCATGATCAATTGGTTTTAACTGAACCAAAAACAATTAATGAAGGGAATCTCTCTGTGTGGAAGAACAGACCGGATCATAAATAGGCAACGTACACGGGGTGACTACTTTTAGAATTTTTAACCCTAAAGGTTTCTGTTTGTTAAAGTGTTGACTTATTTGACACTTGATGGACAAAGTAGATGGTTGTTTTTGGACTCTAGCGTACTGTTTTGCTTAGTACAGCAAAGCCAAGTTTTGTGTTGGGAATTTTATGTTGTTTATGGAAATTCCTGGAACTAAGCCTTGAAGAGTGTTGAATTACCCATCATTGCAAACTTTTCTGTAATAACCCATAATCAGACAGTTGCTGGAAAGAGAATGGACAAGATTTCATCATTTGGATACAAGTTCAAAACCCCATAAGTTTGGTTTTACCTAAACTTATAAGTACATACACAAAGTAGGTAAAGGCAAAGGAACATGGAGATTGTTCCTGTTCAATTAGTTTCCTCGTTTAAACCGAGTCACATTAAAGGAGGATATCATCCCAGTAATGAGAAGCATTATTATTTGGAGAGTGCTTAACGATATTGAAGGTACTTGTATATAGACATGACTATCAAGTATCAAGCATCTTCCTGTAGAGAGAGGTTTAGTCAACGATGACCAAAAGTTGCTGATCATCTAGTCATAACTGCTCTGAGCTTTGTCATGAAGGCTCAAAAATATCGCATTTGGTAGCTGACACTAAAATACCATATTAATTCGTATAGTTTGACTACTGACCACTTTTAGGTCGACTTAGCTATTCCTTGGAGCCCTGCCTTTAAGAATGTCTACCCAAGATTGTTGTAAATTTGGAACCCTTAATACTACGCCTTATTTTTTTATGAAAAAAGTTTGGCACTCACCATCTTAGTAACCTTTGTAAAATTATTTTTATGTATTAACAAGTAATTTAGTCCATATTACTTATAATGACCGCAATAATTACTAAGATGATAATCATGTAATTGGATTTTTTTATAAGCCAGCTTCTTACAACATCAAAAAGATCTTTGATTCAATTGTCTTTCTTTAGAGCAGAATTGTGGAGTTGGAATCTCTTTTTAAGAAAATTTGGAACGCTACGGTACATATGAGGAAAACATAAATGTATTTCTTCTAGGCATTGTGGCGAATTGCTGAGTCTTTCATACAACAACTTCGTACCATATGCAGGTTCACCATATTTCCTTTGTCATGTTTGTGTGGCTACTTTGTATCAATTTCCCTTTGATTTTCAATTTACAAGCTCCTCACGTCATCAAAACCTTGCACTACAAGTGCACCAAGTAATATTTGCTTCAAAGATGAACAACTTATATTCCACCTATATCTAACCATGAAATACTCAAGCTCATATAAGAATGCAAGCAAATATCAAACCCTTCACAGCTTCATTGAAATTGAGGCTACTTGACAAGAAGAATTGACCAACAGCATCAAGAAAAGTAGACAAGAACAAGTTCAGGAAAGGTCTGGATCTAACCATGTATACCGAGCCGTGACGTAGTGGACCAAGCCAAACTTGGAAGGTAGGTAAATTTATATATGGGATAAAGTGCCAAACAATACGAAATAAGCATAAATTTATATATAGAGAATTTTACGCTCTAGAGTCGGATTTTGTCATGTATAGAAATAATAGCATGGAGAAAGAGACAATAGATAACAAACGAAACAAGTGGTTGACGTTAAGAAATGGTTCAGTTTCATTCTTTTGGTTCTTCTTTCTCTTAATGAGAAACACGGATAAATAGGGACTGCCTTAACAATATACAAGTCAGTAGGGTTGTGGTGGTTTTTCATTGTAAACGTATAACACTTATTCGGGTACGAATTTAAATAGAAAATCCTTTCTGGGTTAGGCGAGATACAGCCCTGGGGTTCGTTCCGGTACACTTTGCTATAAAAGGTTCCAATCTTTTCTCCTTTTTCTTGGCAATTACGATTGTTGGTTGTTCTTTCAGATGGTTTAGAGATTGGTGATATTGATGGGTCACTGGCCTTGCATATCTCGGCGAGCCAAGGAGAGGAGAGCTTGGGATCATGGGGCTAATAACAAGGTTTCGCGGAGGCATAGTTGCATGTCTATGATGAAAGAGCAACGATCAAGGTTCTATATTGCTAGGAGATGTGTGGTGATGCTAATTTTTTGGCGTAAGTACGGCAAGTATTGACCCATTTCTCTGTGTGTTATCTCACCTTGGCATTTTTTCTCATGTTAAACTCTGGTTGGCGCAACTTTGTACAGTTTTTGAGTTTGTGGTCTTGTTATATATTTTAGAGCATAGAAGAATTCAGGCTTACTCGATCCTGTTGTGTTATTGGTGCTTTCGGTTCATATATATGTATTGAATATCTTTATGTTTGTGTTGGAATATCAACCAATCTTTCTCTTTCAATCTCTAGACGCGGATTAATCCGAATTCATCTCATGTTCTTGTTTTTTCCTTCTTCTTTTGGTTTTTATAAGCTTATGTTGATAGGCATTGTTTTTAATCCATTATAACTCAATTAAAATGGTTGTATTGTTACTTATTATACTAGAAAAATATTAATGTGTGAACGTCTTGTATTGTTGTCTTGTATATGGTTGTAAGAAGAATTATCTTTGAAACAAATCCAAAACCCTAAATTTTATCTGTTTATAAGAGTTGGCTGAATATAATAAGCAATAAACATATTAAAGTTGTTCACGCACGTATCCAAATTATTGTCTCTTTCCTCCAGCTTTTTAGTTTAAGAGTTAATTTTAAGCTTCTTAATTATATCTAAGCTGTTGATTGACTACAAATGGTGCAATTTAATTAAGAAGGAGAACCACGTTTAACAATCAAATAAAGAAGTTGGTAAGGATTTGTGTACGCAACTTAAATTAGGCAGAGTCAGTTGTTGCGGTAGGTCCATGACATATATATATTTATCTTCTTTTATGTTGCCCTTGCATTCAATGGTCAAAGATATACATCGCGTTTTAGAGCCATACATTGCAAGACAGCTAATAATAAAAATAAGGAATAAGTGTGGCAGAAAATTTTAAAAAATATTCATTTAATTATGAGAAGAATCGTTGGTCTATATATTCTCATGTATTCCGATTAAGAACAGCACTTTGTTGTTAATTAATAATTGGTATTAATATAGAGAATTGAGTTGGAATTGGAAATGTTTTTAAAATTAAGAGAAGACCAGCCTGTTAATAGGTGGAAACAGAAAGTTCTTTTCTTGTAAACTAAAAAAATTTGAAGAAGAAAACGTAATGAGAAGTTGAGAAACGATGTGTTCAAGAATGGCATCTCCTTCGGAACAAAACTCTCAACACCTCTTTACATGAGAAAGGTTTTTCTTCTTATTGTACGAAATTCAATTATTTATTTATTTTCCTGTTTGGGTTCCGTCATCCATGGCTATTTGGCGTTTAGATAAGCATGGAGGAATGTCGTCTTCATTATTTACAGTATTTAAAACTCAATAACAAAGGAATGAGTAGTGATCAGTTTCTACGAATTCACTTCTTTCTATGAGTAGAACTGATTATTATGCATGATTGTACTTTTTCAACACCCTTTACAGATTAACCTTTTTTTTAATAAACATAATATATTTTTGCTCACTTAAGGTATTTTACTTTACACAAAATTTTCTTTTTCTTTCTTTTTTTACTAAAACCCAAATTAAGGCTAAACCCTTTTTGCACTTATATGGTTGAGGCAATTTCTATTGGATGGCTAAGCAGTATAGTGTCTACCATTGGAATTATCATCGGCAAATTCAAATTTAAAACATTAACAAAATATATGTATGTATCACATAAAATAATAGTAAACATTTACTCATCAAAATTTTGAGTTTGCATGTATTTTGATTTTATTGTTGCTTTTTAAAGTTGGAACATTTATGATAATGTAGTGCAAAAGTAGTTTATTTTAATCCGAGAATACAAAATACAATAAATCTATCCTAAAATTTGAAGAAAACCTTAAAAGAAGTTAAATTTATTGATAGAAATAATTAAAATAAAGAAAATTAACAAGTTCTATCATCTTACAACTATTTATAACGGAAAAAAAACACTCTAACATAAAGTTTACTAAACATAAAACTCTAAACACATGAATTTTATCTTAAATAAAACTCTAAAGTATGTAGTTTATTTGAAATAAAATTGTAGTATTTCTGAACATGAATGCTTAGCTGTTTTATATTTATTTGTATGTTTTAATGCCTCAACAATCACCTCAACTTGCAAAGAATTCTACCTTGAGTTATGATCAGAATATTCAAGCTTACAATTAGGCAAATAAAGTAAATGATAATATTCAAGCTTACAATTAGGCAAATAAAGTAAAATATCATCATCGTTGAATGTAGGGTTGATGTTACTCATCCACAATGACAATTGAATGACATAAGCATTATTGTTGATCTTTCTTGTAGTCTTGATTGGTCTATATTTCCTTAACTTCAATTTATGATATCCCCTAATAATTATATTCTTGCTTTAAAATGCCATAATTTCATCTCCAACTTCAATCACTTGAACTCTTCTATATTAGTCAATATTCTCCTTGTATTTTATATTTTCTTTTTCAGGCTTCTCTTTCACCTCTACCTTTTTTTTTTTGGGTCTCTTTGGCTAACTTGTCAACACTCAGTTACAAGAGTCATAATGCTACCAAAGTTTTTGATGAACCTCCTATAAAAATGTTGCTAACTCACGAGAACTTCTCATATCCTTAATATTCTTAGGTGTAGGGTATTTCTTACTAGCCTTTATTTTATTTTCATCCACCCTAATAATATTTTTTCCAAATAATGTACCTAATAAATAAAAAAATAGTCATAAATATGTGTTTTTTTTAAATTAGCTTGAAATTTGTTATTTCTTAATATCTTAAACACCTTTTAAAGATACTTACGATGCTTATCAATATGTTTTCTATAGATAAGAATGCCATCCAAATAAATCACAACATATTCAGCACTTGGTTTATAAGGCACATAAAGATACTTGGTGATTGTTAATCCGAATAGCATAACTAACTATTCATATAATCCATCCCTTATCTTGAATGCATTTTTCATTCATCTCTAGGCCTTATCCTTATTTGGTGATAGATGCTTCTAAAATCAATTTTAGATTAAATAATTGCTCCACTTAATTGATCTCACATATCATTTAACCTTGGGATAGGAAACTTGTACTTAGTAATAATTTTGACGATTGCCCTACTATCAACACACATTCTCTAACCACCATCTTTATTTGGAGTAAGGAAAGCAGGAACATCCAACAGAATTATGCTCTCCCTAATACGATCATTCTTATTAATTCTTCTACCTTCTCCTTTAATATCTCATTTTCTTTTTGACTCATGCGTTAGTGAGGTAGAATAGATAATCTAGTTCTATTTACAAGGTCAATATGGTGTTGGATATTATTGGGTAAATCATCAAGAAATACATCCATAAACTCTTCTAAAATAAGTTGGATTTTCAAGGAAATTTCATCTTTCTTATTTTCTCTCTCCTCTTCCCCTTTTATAATTAGTAATCACACCTCCCTTATTTATTTTATCTCACTCATAAATTTTATATTAGTATTTACTTGTAGTAAAGGTCTTTTACTCTTTTTATTGAGTATCACACTCTTTTTAATACTTATAGGAACTAAGGTATATTTCACCCTATATTTCATAATTGGTAAATATTTTTCCTACTTGAATGCATTACATCAACATCATATTTCCATAGTTTACCCAAAAGTGTTTGACACGTATCTATATCAACAAAAACACAATAATGACTTTCATAATATTTACCAATTGAGAATGAAACCTTATAACATTCATTGACAAAGATTTCTCTAACTTCCTTGATCTATCCAATACTATAAGGTTAGGCTATGGCTTCGTTGTTAACTTCAATTTCTTCATTGTTGCTTTACTTATAATATTTTTTGGCATCCACCATCACTAATCAATTCACAAAAGTTTCATTATACCATACACATTGAGCAAAAAGTTCATCTTTGCAAATTGTTGTTCTCCTTGCAGGATATCATTAACCTTATAATAACTCCCACAAAGGCATCATCATCTTCTTCCCCTTTTTGCTTCCAATTATCTCCTTTGACTGCACATATTTCCTCCACCTCATCATCTTCATGCTACTCCACCATATTTATCATTTTCCTCTTTAGGCATTCATTAGATTTATGGCCAGTTTATTGCATCTATAACACTTAGAAGGGATGGGTTTGGCATAGTATAAGGATTTGTGGATTTAAAGGTCGTAGGAGTTGCCTTGATTGAATTTCCACCACTATTATTACTTTTTCCACTACTACTATATGTAGCGACAAGATTCACCTCCTTTTTTTCCTTTTTCAATGAAATTATTTCCATTTCCATACCGTTTAAACTTATTTAATTTCTCACAAAGCTTAGATTTTGCTTTCATAGTAAAATTTTTGGCGTCTTAAATTATTAACAATATCTATATCTCAATCTTGTCCCTTATCCCTAACTTCAATCCTCTTAAGTACTTTGAAGCTCGTTTGTCAACCTTAAAAACTTCATGATATATTCTTGAACACTCTTATTTTCTTGGTTGCATTGTTAAAAAGCATTAAAGGTATATTGTTCATAATTTAGTGGTAGAAATATCTCCCTTAAGAATTGTTTCATCCTCTTCTAAAGAAACATGATTTCAAGCCTCTCTTCCTTTGTTCTCTTTCAATTGATCCTATACTGATGCTCCCCTTTTAATCTAGCTCAGCTAACTAATTAAAAAATGCCTTTATATGTATATCATCATTAAAGAAGGAGATATCTACATATTCTTCTCTATCACGTCTTTAATGAACAACATCTTCCTCATTACTAACTATTGTTATAATTCTATGGTGTATGATTTTAAATTTGAGGATGTCTTACATGGTTGTCTTACCTATCAACTTGATCCTTGATTATCCTATTATTATCTCCTCCTAACAACGCTTACATCTAATCCCTTATCTCTACTAGATGTTGTTCTATATTGTAATTTGACTCCTATATTCTTTAATCATTCTCCAAACTTTTGGTAACCCACAAACTTCATTGCTGGTGTTATTGACCATTGTCAAAAGAACAAGCTTTAGGTCTTTAAAGCTCTGATATCACTTGATGTAGTGCATCTAAGAATAGTAAATAAACCAAAATAATCCAAGATTTAAAGAAAACCTAAAAAAAGATCTAACTTATTGATAAAAACAATTAAAATAAGGAAAGTTAACAAGTTTTGCCATCCTACATCTATTTATAATGAAAAATAATAACCTAACATAAAGTTTAGTAGAAATAAAAATCTAAAGTATGAAGTTTATTTAAAATAGATATGCGGTGGTTCTAAGAATAAATCTTTAGTTGTTTTCAACATGGTTTTGTGTGTTTTGATGCCTCATCAACTCATATGCACTTTACAAGTAAATGGTTTTGTATTATATAACATAAAAATAATTTTTATTGAAAAGAATATATGAGAAATAAATTGTATCATCTAATAATATGATAACATATATTTAATAGATAAAATTAGATGTCTCCTTAAAATAATTATTATTAAAGTTCAAAGTATTTAAAATTTATTTTTAAATTCAAATAACTTAAAACTCCATTAATCATTTTTTACTATCTTCTATTTATTATATATTATCAAGATGTATAATAAATAGAATAATAATTATGGTTTAATATATATGGCATGAATATTGTATAGTGAATTTAATAATATCTCAAATTTGTATTCAAAATATTTGTTAAGCATTAAAATTAATGGGACATACTTTAAACCAAAAGATTATTTTTGGTTTAACTATTGATAAGCTTTACATAGTTATATTTAATAAGAACTCTAATTCTAACATCTTTGTTAATTCCTTTTTAAAATTTAATATAACTATAATCATTTGTAAATACACTGAAAATATTGATCTATAAGATGTAAAGGGTGATAAATAATAATAATATGTAGGAATACATATATTTATAGTAATGAACACTAGAGAAAATTAAAAGAGTTAGAAAATACTACATAGGACATGGTCATCAATAAATCAACCTATGAACAAATGAATAAATAGATTAAATTAATGCCTTAAAAGTGGAGAAAAGGAAATGCATAATTATTCTTCATTCTCATACCTAACCACTTTGTGCTACGATTATATAACATTATCTATTAATGACTATAAACATGGCCTTATGGTGCTAGTGAAATTTATTTATTTATTATATTTTATTAGCAATCTCCTTTATAAACAGTTTGGAGAAAACAATATCCTTGAAGATGGAAGAAGATGTAAAGAGGTTTAAGCTATTTAAATGTGTTAAAAAACAAAAATTTAGACATTAAAGAAACTACGACCTTTTCTTATACTGATACAATTTAAATTATATTTGGATTTATAAAACTTAATTATACTTATCCAATAAAGAAATTTTCTTTCCAACTATATTACACACCTATTCGTACAATTCCATATTAAAATAAAAATTCAGAATGCAATAACTATAAAAGGGGGACATAAATATTATTTTCTTCCATAAAGCTATTTTATTTAAAAGAAATGCCAATAATATAATCAATCTTGCTAAGGGAAATGTAGGGGATTTGGGAATAACAAGAATTGAAATAAGAGGTTTATAACTATTTAAAATTTTTTTAGGATCATTCTCTAATTGTTGATCTACATAGGTACTCAATTTTTTTCTTTCTAAAGTAATCATTGATGAATAAGCACAAATCTTCACCAAGCCATTCCCTTATAGAGATATTAAAGAGTTTTTTTAGCTTTATTTATAATAATGCACCTGGACTAGATAGACTTAATATTTATTTCTTTAAGAAATTTTGAAGTTTGATAAGGAATTAGGTGAATAAGGTCATATTTAAATTATTTAGCAAAAGGAGAATGTTAAGATAGTTAAATAAAACTCACATAAGCTTAATCCCTGATGTACCTAACCCACTTCATTAAAAGAATGCTTATTTATCTCTTACTATAACACCTTGAATAGAACATTTCCAATTTACTAGCTTTGAGGTTAAGGATCGTGTTAGGATCCATCATCAACTCATCCTAAGGTGCCTACATTAAGGGAAGGATTATAGAAGATAATATTCTTCTGGCTTAAGAATTATTCAAGGACTACTAAAGGAGCACTTTAATCAAGAGTTATGCATTGAAATAAAATTTGATTAACTTTTTGACTTTATCAATTGGAGCTTTATTAACGACTCATTGGAAGTTTTGGGAATCTTATAGAAACTCACCAACTAGATTGAGCAATGTATAACAACCACTTCATTTAGTATTTTGGTTAACGAGGAATCAACTCCAGTTATTAAATGTGGAAGAGGGCTGAGATAAAGTGGCCCTCTTTCACCATATCTATTCTCTATAGGCATTAAGGTGTTAATTAGGCTAGTAGACCATAATATCAAGCAAGAACCTATATTCATCTTTGATAATAAATATAGGGAGTTAATGGTATCTAATCTCTCTTTCACTGATGAGTTTACTTGTATTTTGTGAGGCTGATGTAAATTCAATTAATATTCTAATGAATTGCCTACACCTCTTCAACAATTTATTAGGTTTCTTAATTAATACGAATAAGAGCCACATGCTCATCTGTGCTGGTTGACTGAGAAGCATGTTGGGTCTTTGTAGTCTTTGGTTTACTAATTAAAGATCTCCCTTTCACATACTTAGGTGTACCAATTAAAACTAAAAGACCCTCCTTCAAGGACTATCAGGATCTGTTTGATTCTTTCTAAAAGAGAAATGGTCATTGGTACAATAAAAGTATGCCTTTTACTTGCACACTGCATCTTATAAACTCCGCACTTTACAAAATGCATGTCTATTGGTCATATCACATGGTGCTACCAAAGAATCTTGCCAAAACATTGGAAAGGATGATGTGAAACTTTTTATGGTGAGGGGATACTTACAATAAACATCATGTCAAAGTTAAATGGGCTGATATATGGCTACCAATTAAGAAAAGGGTCTTAAAATCATACTTATCCAAACTATTAATAAGGTTTTACTAGCTAAAAAATTTAAAGGATTCTTATAGATAAGGAGGCATTATGGTGTAATAGATACACATACATTATCTAGAAAATAGAAGTCTTTGGAAAATTAGGCTAAAATCTAATACTTTATAGACCATGCACAAATTATTAAGCTTAGTGAAAAGCTTTATTGGGAATATAAATACAAAAATAGAAATAGTGAAAATACTTAGCTATGGTTTGATTATTATAGTGAGTTAGGGATGCTATATTATTTCTTTAAAACCTTCAACCTAAGATATATGCCCCATCCTAAGGCTAATTTAAAGAGTTTATGAATGGTAGGTCAAACTTAGAGGTTTCTTCATTATCAAAGACAATCTTCCAAGATACCATCCGAATCATTATCAGGTTGACAAGATCACTTAGCAAAGACACTCTTCATGTATCTTCACTAATAAATCCCATAATCATCCTTTTAGGAGTCTCCATCTAAAAGTACCCTAAAATATGTTTGTGTAGTTCAATCCAAACCCTCATAAGGTCTCATGTTTCCTGTGTCTTGCCATCAGAAATCACTTAAGCATATAATATAAAGTTAAAAGTTTATAGAGAAATAACAATATTAACAACACTCTAGTAAGAATCCCGTTGAGATGCAGATTTAGAGAGATCTAGAAATATACAACTTTACCTCTAGATAGGCTATTTTGGATAGACACATAATGTAACATAGTTTTAGAAAATAGTTGAAAAAAAATAGTCAAATATATAGACAAATAATTGCATAAATGAAAGTAAAAATAAAAATAATGAAATAAAATAACAAAATAAATAAAAATAAAAGAGCATTTATAAATAAACAAATAAGTAAACTAAAAAATAAGCAATTAAAAATAAAATAATAAATAAATAAACAAAATAATTAAAGGAGTAAGTGCTACAAGCAAAAGTATTTAGGCTAAATAAAAGACACAATAATCGACAAAAAATGCTCAAAAGGCCTATGACAAGAGAAGGATCTCTCTATGTAGGGTCCTTATATCTTAGTTCACCAAAATTTTTTATTGAGGGCTAAGTCCTTGGTAAGGTTTAATAGGGCCATATTGTTCTTGATCACTTCCCTACAAATCTTTTTGGGTCTTCCTCTTTTTCTCTTAAAGGCCCGAAATGCAATCTTTTCGCGTCTTCTCACTAGGGCATGAAGATATCTCCTATTAACATATCTGAACTACCTAAGCCTTATCTCTCTTAATTTCCTATCAATGTTAGCCATGCCTAACTTGTCTTCTTCCAATGCATTTATGATATTTTATTTTCTTGTAAAGTTGCATATTCAATGAAGTCTCCTTATCTTCACCATTATTAGCTTATGATTGTGCATATATTTGATGGGCCAACATTATGCTCCATAAAGCACAGTCGACCTAATTGATAAATGGTATAATTTAGCTTTCATCTTTAGTTGTATCCTCTTGTCAATAAAACTTCTGAATTTCCCTCCATTTAAGCCACTCTAATTTGATATGGTGAACTTTGTCATCATTTATCTTGTCACTACTTTGGATGATGGAACCAAGGCACTTAAAAAACTTTCTATGGTGTAACTTTTGTACTAATTTTTATCTTCACATCAAATAGAACCCTACGACTTGAAAAGTTACATTTTAAGAACTCAATATTAGTCTTACTCAACTTAAAGCCCTTTGACACTAGTCTATCTCTCCAAAGTTGTAGCTTGACATTAACATCCTCTCTTTTTTCATTCACTAAAATAATGTCATTAGCAAACAACACATACTAAGGAATATCCCCTTGGATATTCTTAGTAAGATCACCATAACTACTGTAAACAAAAAGGGGCTCAACGAGTATCCTTAGTGAAACCTGATATAGATAGAAAATGTTCTGTATCTCCTTATATCATCTTTACTATACTCTTAACACCTTCATACATATCCTTAATAATTCGTATATTGGCAATCAGAACTCCCTTAGCTTATAAACACCTCTATATAACTTCCCTAAGTACAATATCATAAGCCTTCTTTGAATTAATGCAAAATATGTGCCGGTCCTTATAATATTCCTTTAATCATTAAAGGAGATGTATTGCTTTTATTGTATACCTTCCTGGTATAAAACCAAATCGATTCTCTAAGATAGGTACATCCTTTCTCACTCTTTTCTCAATTAACCTTTCAAACATGTTTATGGTGTAACTGAGTTGTTTGATGCCTCTATAATTGTTACAATTTTAGATGACTCCTTTATTCTTGTAGAGAGGTATAAGTGTGCTAAGTCTCCATCATCTAGTATTTTGGTCGAATTAAGGATCAAATTAAAAAGCTTAGGTAACCAAGTAAGACCCTTTTCTCATAGACTTATCCATACCTCTATCGGTAACTCATCAGGTCCTACTATCCTTCCACTCCTCCCTCAAAGCTACTTTAATTTCTTCTCTCGTAGTATGCATAAAATATGCAGCTATAGTATTGCTCAGAAGTGTTAAGATAACCTAAATAAATGTTGTTATATTCACCTTCATTAAAATGCCTATAGAAGTAGCTCTGCCATCTTCTCTTGATGTTATTTTCATTTATGAACACTCATCTTGCTTTATCCTTTATACAACAAACTTAATCCTTGTCCTTAATTTTCCATTCCCTCGCTTTTCTAACTTAAAAATATCTTTTTCTTCATCATTAGTTTCTAATTGTTTATATATGTTCTTGTAGGCTCTACTCTTGGCTTTAAAGACTATCTACTTTGCCTCTTTATTTGCCAGCTTATAACTCTCTTTAAGTGTTTCCCTGTCCTTCATTTACGTTACTATCCAATAAAGCTTTATAACTAAACTTCTTGATCTTTACCTTGTCTTAGACGTCTTTACTCTACCTCCAAAACTCCTTCTTACTACCCCTTAGGCCCTTTAAAAACTCCTAAGATCTCTTTAGCTGCACTCTTTAAAATTGCTACTACTCTCTCCCACATTTGGTTAGCATCTCTTTCTAGTTTCCATGCTTCCCCATACAATAATCTATCACTAAGTTGTTACATTGTCTCCTCTTAGATTCAACCATCTAACTCCAATGCACCTCCAAAAGCTTCTCTTCTTTCTCCAATGCATAATTATAAGATCTAGAGCCAATAATCTATATTGAGTTAATAAGCATGCATTAGGTAACACCTTACAGTATTCACAACTGAGACAATAACTTCATCAATCTTAGTCTTTGTAGTTTTACTATTAAAAGTTACCAAGTGCTTCCTTTTTTCGTTAAAGAATGAGTTGGCTGCTACCAAATCAAACTCTATGATAATGACCAACAAAGCAATCCATTGTTATTTTTATCTCCGCACTAGAAACCCCATGGGCACAAAAATAACTATATAAGGTTCCTTTAAAGTCTCATCTTAAAATAATTTTCTCATTATGGGGTATCTACTTAATCACCTCATTTAACTCTTCCTAGAGTTGATGCTTAAGTTGTTCTCTAACCTTACTTCAGGTGCATAAGCACACACCACATTGAAAATAAAATCTTTTACCACAATCTTTAAGGAAAAAATCTATCATTATTCCTCTTTACCCCCACCAAATGATGTTTGAGTTCCTTGACAACTAAGATACCTACACCATTCCATTTCTTTAACATCCTAAATACCAATGTTTGAACCTATTAATCTTTTCTACTTTAGCCTCTTTCTACATTACCTCCTTACTGCATATTATATAGATCTTATATTGGTCTAAATTCTCTAATAATTCCAATAACTTCTCGATAAGAGTCTTAATGTTCTAAGAACTTATCTGCAAACTATCAACATCTTCTCTCCTCTTAGCCCCAAAACTTACTGAAGGACTAATCTTAGCACTATCATAAAAAGTCAAAGCAGTCACTCCTACCCTAACACCTAACACAAGCTATAAATGATAAGCACAATAAGGCCTTAAATAATGCTAAGACTACTTGAGAAAGTTAACAAGGACTGGAGCTTTAAAAAAGCTAGATAAAAGGGATAAACTAGTAGTAAGCCATAAAAAAGGAACTACTAAAGTTATCAAAATTAGAAATCAAATAAGTTATACTAATAACAACCCTAGAAAAAAAATAGCAACAATAATAACAACCCTAGGAAATAAATAAAAATAGTAAAAAAGAAGCAAGAAAGTGATAAAAGGAAATAAAAAATGATAGAGAATATTAAAATCAAGATTAAAAACAAAGCAATCAACGAGGTAAATATACTAATTAGGAAGAAGCAAAAAATCCCAATCCATATATAAGCCACAATTAATTGCATAAAAACTATAACCGTAACCCATAAAAATAGTCACACTGCCCAAAATTTAAAATCTTTTTACTTTTTGTTGAAAAAATCCATTAACAATAAACCTCAAATCAACAATATTGAAGAAAATATTAAACAAAAGAGAAAGCACATGACAAACATGGAGTTGGAACTAGAAAAAAGTAAAATAGATCATAAAAAACACTAAAAATATAAATGAAATGAAATGAAGATGAAAACTAAAAAGGAAAGCAACTAATCACTACGATAAATAACAAAACAAGACTTCTTTGAAATGTAGTAAATATAAAACTCAATAAAACAAATAGGAAATTGGAAATCACTTAGAAGCCAATACTAGATTGGTGTGAATGCCTATGAAAGCTCATTTGAAATCCTTTGATGTAGTTAGCCAACATCTATAACAACAATTACCACCCAGGCTGCCACAATCCCACTTGTCCTTGATTGAAGCATAGACTTGATGACCTCCTTTAATTTACTTCTATTAAAATTAAACATAAGTAAATTGAAAACACCTAGCTCTATTTCAATAAGAAGAAGTGATCCATACACCTTTAATTTGAACCAAAAACACCCAGCTTCTGCCAAAATACACCCTCTTAAATCAGATCACCTTTCTAATTTGACCATTTTCAACTTAGAATTAAACTTAATAAAAGTAACTTTAATGGATTTTGAAATTAGGTTTTGTGAAATAGGGCTTGAATTTGAGTGAATTAGGGTGTGATTTATAGTAGGGAAAAGAAATATAAGGGATTAGAGGGATGATTTGAGGAGTTAGGTGGTGACTTTAAGGGAGAGGAGTCACATAAGTATCCCAAATTTGAAAAAATCTACTCATGTTACTCCCAAAACAATGGATTAAAATAATTTGACTAATGAGAAAATCAATCTAAGAATCAAAGACAACATAAGTACCTTTTTAAAAATAAATTAAAATGAAAAATTATAGTGCAACAACAAAGAAAAACTATCTTATGTTACAACTTAAATTTAGGAACTTATATTATTCAAGTGCAACTATATAATGATTGTATAGATGAATTTTAATCTCTATGTAATCATACTGTTATGTGGATAATAATTAGGAAGCAAATTGCTATAGGCCTGACGGCTACATCAACTTAACATAAGTTATCATAACCTATTTAAAATGGCATTAGATGTGCTATTTATATAACATGGGGGAAAAGAGAATGAAAGACTCTTTAAGAACTCAAATCATGACTTATAGAGTTTTTGTCCCAACACATTGTTGTAGATTATAGAAACACTTGTGGCTAATAAAGACACGTTAGATGCACAAAAAGCCTAGTTGTGAACTAAAACTTAGCACAAATCTTGATGGGAGTAGCAAAATTGGGCATAAGGAGCTAAGTTGACGAAAAGCAAAGCTATTAGAGGAAGTATAATTAGACCAACTATAACTCATTAGCTAGAGCACTACAATGAGATGCCATCGAAGACTAAAGCGTGTTTCCCACACAAGTTAAATTGTGAATAATGTTTATCTTGATTACATTCTTATACTAAGGTCATTTTGACACCTTAAATTGGTACCAGGAAGGCTTTGTTTAGTTGATTATCTTTATTCTAGTTACCTAGCAACTCTTGTGATAATTAAGGCTTTGCAAATCCTTTAAAGATTATTCAATATGTTTTTTAACTTCTATAAAAATATAAGACATATATGATCAATCTTTAAAATTAATATGAATTTAAAAGAATTAAATACAAAATATAACTCTAATAACAATATATTTTATTAAAATCGTCCAAATGTAACTTTCATAAACTATATAACACTAGGAACCAAGATAACTTAAACAAAAAATATAAAACTCCATTAAATAATAAACTTAATTAACAATCTTAAGTTTAACATTTTCTATGATATATGTAATATTTTAATTCCTTCATCATAATTGTTTTTCTCTAAATTCACTATAAATTCATATATCATCATTAGTGGGGGTCTAGCAAAAAGATGACATAACTTTTATTTCAACTATTAAAATACTCTTTATTTTCTATTTTTACTCATTTGATTTCTCTTTACAATCTATATCTAACAATTAGATTTTTTTGGAGACTTATTAAAAGCCAAAGTTATTTTTTCATCATTGACTCTATTTATCAACAATGAAAATAAAATGGAAGTTAATGTTGCTTAAGATAATAAGTTCAAAATCCAAGAGTTCTTTTCCAACTTAATTTATTGATCATTTTCTTCTATTCATTATCAAATTTAGCTTTATTAAGTGTATTATGAAAGCATCAACAAAAAGTAGCACTTTATTTATTAGCCATTATTGGTACTGAGCTAGAATTTGAGAGGAGAGGGGGTGAATTGTGTATAATAACTTATTTATCTATAAACTATTAAATGAATAATTATGGAAACTTCGTATATGATAATACCTAAGCAATTATAATAATAATAACCAAAAAGAATATGAAAAGAGAGACAAAATTGATTTGTAGTGGTTTAGTCAAACAACTCTTGGCATACATCCACTCTTTAAGCTTTACTTGAAAATTTACTATCTGCTTCCTTTAATAGGTGAAGAGCAACCCTTTAGACGATATATTTTTTTCACAGGTAATGAGGAAACCTTACAATCATCTTGCTTTAATATAAGTGAAGGGTTATACTTTATAAATCTTATTTAAGGTCAAAAAGAACTCTAAAAAGTAAATCCCAAGTAATTTCCTAAAGTGAAATAGGTTTACAACTTAAAACTTCCTTCTCTTTCTCAATCCAATAAATAAAGAATTAATATGTGTCATGTAATGCACATATACACTCTCTAATCTTTTAAGGCTCTCAACAACTCTTTAAGGTGCCTAACTAACATCCCACAACTCATATATAGTCTATTTATAATAAAGACATTCTAAAATATTTGTTAAAAATAAATTTAGCTATCATAATGGCTATTAATAATGGCATTGGTGGACCATCAATATGTCATATTGGTCGAACAATATATTGGCTAACATTAATACAAACTTACAATAATTTA
Source organism: Erythroxylum reticulatum (assembly GCA_025504915.1). NCBI lineage: Eukaryota > Viridiplantae > Streptophyta > Magnoliopsida > Malpighiales > Erythroxylaceae > Erythroxylum > Erythroxylum reticulatum. The sequence continues at coordinate 11,127,501 of JANSVA010000218.1, read as the reverse complement.
TTAACTTTTAAATCATATTGGTTGATCATACAGAGATAATGGTTGACTAATGTATCAACTAATGTAATAACAAACTCATGATAGACTTTTTTTTTCTTTCTTTAAATAGGTATTGATCGAACAATGTTCCTAAAAGCTAATATTGGTTGAACACTAACTTAAATTGGTTGAAAAATGCACAAAAAGATAAAATTTTCAAACTTGTCAAGTTTTTTCAAGGAAAAAATCACTCTTTTCTCTTTTGACAAAAACTTGATTCAAAACCATTTTTAAAGTTTCTAAAATTTTCTTTAAAGATCAAAACATAATTTCTCTTAGTTATGAATATGCATTGTGTTTTATATATGCTATAATTGAGCTCCCAATTTAGTGAAATAAATAAGATAAGGATATGAGAAGGATTGTAATAATTTGTTTAACTTTTGATGTATTTGATTCCTCCTTATTCTTGGTTCTTCACTTGAATTGTACGTATGCTCCACTTTGTTCATTTTCTCTATCCATTTATTGTTCAATTGATTCCATTGACTCCTTTGTTCCCTTTATTCTTCATTGAACTTGATATTTCATGTAGTAACTTACAAATATCACCAAGGATGGAAACATTAGAACTAGTATATTTTACTATCATCAAAATTACTGGTTAGAATCTCACTTGGTCTAACAGTCTTCCCTTTTTTATGATGATAAAACATTTAGTGATATTGAAAAATAGATGACTTGAGTAAGTTTCATATATACTAAAGCAATCTATAATGAATGATCTCACTAATTTAAACATTATAAAATGATCAAGCTCTATTATCATCATTCTCTCCTTTTTTTTTAGAAATGATATATCATATATAAATCTATAAATGTCAACAGGAAAATAGATAAGTTTCCTTTTTCCTTTTTTTAAAGTCTCTATCATATAGGCACATAGTAAATCCAAAGAATTTATAAACTAAAAAAATTATTCTTAGAATTTTTGTGTATCAATTTCAAAGATTAATAATGTTCTCTCCCCATATGTACAAGCAATAATGCTCTCCTTTTAAATATGCAAGTTAAGAAAATATTGTTGTCATTATTAAAGCAAGTGGTTACCTCCTTATAAGTGTGCATGTTTGTATGTTTGTATCATCACCATCATCAATGGTTGTATCATTTTCTCCTCACTTAATTCAATAATTAGTCATTTCATATCAGTTTTCTTACTTAGTTCATATGAGAGCTTTTGGTGATATTTTTTTCAAATTAGTTATTAGCGGTACCATTGATTTTTCTCTATTGATATCTACAGAGGTGATACAAATTATTAGTATTCATTTGATAAAACTTGATATGTACTTATAAGGCAAAGAAATTAATACATTCTAGGTACCCATATAACCTTACATCCTTAGGGATTAGTTTTTAAAACTTTTTTAACCTATATCATTTTGGGTTTATTTAGCAAGCATTGTTTCAAAGAGAAATTTATATAGATATGTCCATAATCAATGCAAAAATTGTATATCAAATAATGGGAATTAAAAATGTTAATGTTATATGGAAAAAGTCTACAAGTTTAGAGCTTACATATATTTTTAGTTCTTGATAGATGATATGGGTGATATAATATTGTGTTTTATATGTATGGGGGATTAGAAGCTCTCCTTGTTTGATAAAGAGGTATTACATATAAATTGGAAAACAACATGTTTCTTTGGTAAAAATATGGGTATATTTAGTGGGAACATATATCTTGCCTTTATGCTTATAATGAGACTTATAATTATTGTATGCTTGTTTCATGTCGTTTTGATAATAAAATGGCCTACATAAGTGATAAGGTTGTTAAATGTTCTTTTGGGAATATTGGTATAAAAATTTTGTCTATTTTTTTCTTATATATCATGCCCTCTAGATTTTGAATGTTCCATATATATGAATGCATGGAATTCTCCTTTTACTTAGGACCTAAAGGTTGATGGATGAGTATGTAATTCTTTTACATATTTAGAAGATTTAAAATGTTTATTTGATGATTTAGGCATAGGCTCATTATATAAATCCTTGTCCTTCAGAAAAAATTTGTTGGCATTAAATAGTGTGCTTTTATAAGTAAAACCAATTTCATTACTATCAATAGAGTATTTTTAGGCTCCAATCATGCTATTCATTTTTTCCTAGATTAAATTTAAAGAATAAGGATATTGAAATCCTTCTTCAATATCCTATTCTCATACAACATATTTCCACTTTATCTTTGGCTACAACTACACTCTTAAATTATGTTATGTCATGCATATTATATTTTAATTTTTATTCTAATTTGTACACACATCTAAGAGTTTAACTATTTGTATATGGAAAATACTTCTGTCATTTTTATGGCCATGGTCTATAAACAATCAAATAACTAATCATATGAAAGGTTACAATCATCATTTTCATCTTAAAAATTTAAAGAAAAGATTATGTCATCATTATTTGTTATAAAACACATTCTTGTCACTATATTTTCAAATTCTTCTCTCCTAACTAGTAGTGCCATCCTAAGTTTTCTTCCATTGTTTGTCTCTCTTCTTCTTTAAGAACTTCATCCATTTGTCAGTGATGAGATTTATATCATCTTCATCACTCTTACTTATGGAGGTCTCCCCATCATCAATTTTCTCATTCGTGAATCCTTTAAACACCATATATCTTCTTTTTGGAGCCACTTCTTCTTATGCAATTCATTCATTTGCATCTCACGAAGTGAGGAGTGATCTAAATAGCTCTTCTGATTAGAAGGAGCTCAATTCTTTAGGTTTTTGATTGACTGTCACCTTTTCCTTTCAAACCTTTAGTAAGGACCTAAGAAATTTTCTCAATAAATCAATATTAGTGTAACTCTTATAAAGATCTTTAGGAGAATTAATGATATAAATGAAATGAGTATACATAATAAATTGAATCAATTTTCTCTATGTGAAATACTTTGTATTGATGCAATAATAAGATCACTTTTCTCTCTTTTGTTTGAGTAGTGCTCTTATGTGTGATTTCAAGTGTATTTCATATATCATAAGTAGTTTAACATATAAAGACCTATATTGAATTCATTTATCCTAAGAAATCAAAACAGAATATGCATCACTTTGTTGTTTAATGCAATAAAACTCTTATTATTATTGCTCTACTTAATTCTATACTTCGACCATTGTTCTCCATTTTATCTACAATTATATTTCTCACTGAGACATAATGACCATTCTCTAAAATTTTACAAAGATTAACCTTTTTTATTAAATAAAATATTTCATCCTAGTTTTCGATAAATGTAATTGTCACCTTTAAAGAAAAGAGATCTACCTATACGTTGATTATCTTGATTAAAAGCAAATAAAATTATACTATGAAGATATTTACTAAAAAAAATTTAAAATTTAAAATGTAATGAATAAGACCCTATATTGGTATTTAGTCTCTAGGTGACTTATGAGAGGGGATGAATTATGTGTGTTCAGTTTTTTCCCTATTTGTAAACTAATGAATGAATACCTATTATAAAAATAATAATGAAAAAAATATTATATAATCAAAAAGCAATCCTAATAATAATTAAAAAATAGGTAAAGAAAGATAAAAATTAATTATATGGCTCAATCAAACATATCTACTCTTATGCGCACTCCCTAAGTTTCGCTTGAAAATTCACCATCATCCTTTTTTAATGGTTGAAGAATAACTATCCATATAATATCTTCTTTGTCATAAGTGAAGATGAATCTTTACAATCGTCTTGCTTTACCATAAATGAAAAGTGACCATTTACAAATCTTGTTATAGCCCAGTAGGAACCTGTAGAAAGTAAGCCCCAAGAAATTTTATAAATTTCAACAATTATATAACTTAAAAACTCATTCTCTTACTCATATCAATGAACAAAGGCTCAATGTGTGTTATGTAATGAATACTTGAACTCTCTAGCCTCTTAATGCTCCTAGCAACTCTATAATATGTCCACTAGTCATTCTATAACTTTTATATGGCCTATTTGTCCATTTGGATCTATTTTCTAGTGTATTTTTATTTTTATCTATATATAGAATTGAAATAGCTGTTAAGATAAGATTTATGAATGTTGAGGATTGTCTAAACTCACCTTCGGGTTATTTTTATCTTTGATTCAATAAAAATCTGATTGTTTATATGAATTGGATTCATTGTGATTGATTTCTATATTTTCATAAATCGATAATAGACTGAGAGGGTGAACTAATGAAAAATAATTAAATTGGGCTAACGAGAGTTAGGTAATTTAATAAGAATGAGAAATCAATCAAATTGGTAATTGTGTGATGAGAGATCTCACATAGGTTCCGGTAGTCTAGTGGAAAACTTCATATCTAATTAGAGTTTAGATAAATTATAAATTGAGAAATTTCAAATTTTCATAATCTAATTAGGGTTTATAATTTAAGGCTTTTGGTTATAACTCAAGAGAGAGTAACCAATCTTAGGATAGTCCAGGACCAATAATCTGACATTTCATACTTAATTAGATTACTGTTAAAGATAGGTAAAAATTTTCTCTTTCTCTCAGTTGGTAGTTCTTTAGGTTGATTGTTGTTGTGTGCATTTCAATTTATTGATTTGTTAATATTTCGTGATTTATTCTTGAGTTGAATTGGTTGATTGAATTGATGGATTGAATTGCGTTCTTGTTTTAGCTTAGTTATAACTGAATTTCTATAATTTGTTTCGGCCTTAAACTTTAGGATTAGATTAACCGTCCTTGTGGGATTGACATCTTAGATTTTACGCGAACAACTTATACGCTTACGGAATATCGAGGATAAAATATTAAAACTACACATATCGGAAAGCCGCGATCAAGTTTTTGGTGTCATTGCAGGGGAGGCAATTAGTTTAATTCTTTAGTCTAAGGTTTCTTTCAATGTTTTTTATTTTAGAAAAGGAAAAGAATAGAGAAAAAAGTGTGGGGCATAAAGTAGAGACACAACAAGACATCTTAGAATAAGAAATGAGACATCTGAAGAGTTAGATACCAAGAAGAAATGGAATGAACAATGACAAAGGATAGATATTATAAGGAGCAAGGAACTTTTGTGAACTACAATAAGGCATAGAATGGTTAGGGAAATAATTTGGGGTGGCAGAACCACCCAAATTTCTATTAGTCCAACAATGTAAGGACTCACTTAGGACATCAAGACCTATTAATTCATAGGATTATAAATTGGACAAGATCTTAGATAAGCTCATAGATATGGAAGAGGGTTAGAAGAGACTAGAAGAGCAAATTAAGCAAGTAACGAAAAATCATGCCTTGTCTATTCATAACCTAGAGATTCAAGTGAAACAACTTTCTCGTAAATTTTGTAAGAGAAGTCTAGAAGACTCTCTAAGTAATATGGCAATACATCAAAGAGAGAAATATGAGAATATCACATCTAAGAATGGGGGAGAGCCAGAAGGATCAATGGAAAACCAAACTAAACCCCACCTTGTTGAAGACTAAGAGATGAAGAAAGAGGATGAAGAAAAGAATGCCAACCCTCCCTATTATTCACTAATTCTTGATATACCATGTGTGAATATCGAAAAATCTTTGGTAGATGTCCATGAAAAAAACCTTATCTTTCGGATTAATGATGACCAAGTGACATTCAACATGAATGGTGTATTAAAGAATCCGAAAAAGACTAGCCCATTCAGGATAATTAATGTGTTCGAATCTCCTAAAGAACAAAAGGACGAAGAACAAATGACAACAAACATCGAGTTTGAAGAAGCTATGAAAGTCTCTATTCATGAAGCGGAAGAAGCAGAGGAGACTAAGGTGATTAAAGAAGAAAGAGAGCAACTCACCTTCTATTGGATTCGACAGAAGATTCGAGGAGTTTTGTAATACCTATTTTATTAATAGTTTGTTAATGAAAAGGACGTTACTAAAATTAATTAGTTTTCTCAACTTTATCAATATTGTCCTTCTAATCATTTTACGATTGTAGCTTACTTACATGCTATAAAACTGATATTGAATGAAAAGGGTGGAAGCAAGCCACTGATAATTGATCTTAACTGAGTTTCCAATGGTATGAGGTCAAGCCAATGACCATAAAATTAGCATGTTTTGTAGTTAGGTTTAAATTATGGCATAGTTAGATTTGTATTAAATTTCAAAACTAATTTCTTAATGATTTGGAATGTTTTGGAGTGCTAACTCTTTTACTCTTTTAAAGCAATCATAAGATAGGGAAACAAGCTCGGCATTAAGTGCATTTGGTCTCTACCTCTGACACATTACTACCTCAGTCACCATAATGATTTCGTGTTCTAACCCTTTCTCTTTTCATTTTTATTGGTATTTTCTTCTTATGTTTTCATATTTTATGTTTTATTTCCCCCTAGCGTGTTTGTACCCTTTTATATTAAGGACAATGTGTTATTCATGTGTAAGGAGGGTTGTGTGTTTTTACCTTGAGTATGAAATTTGCATATTGTATGATAGTTTGTTTAGGCTGCATGATTTGAATTGTGTGAATGCGTCAATGGCTAGGACTTAACAGGATAGATTTAGCCTTATACATAGTCTTTTAGGTTGTGAAGATTTATTAGCTTGTGAAATTAGGGACCTAAGTTTCTTAGGGCTAAATATGCTAGTTAATTAGAATACGATCTTAGTCCATTCACCCTAGGAATTTTCCATACTCATTTATAATTTTAGGCCAATCAAATAAGTGGCATTATTAGTACATTTTTATGAGAATGATTAGTTAAAGAAATAAGGTTGGCAAAATTTTGTGTGAAAAAAAAACAAAGTTGTATAAATTTTAACTAAAACAACTATTCTGCTGGCCTTCAAGTTATGAATAGAGCTAGTACCAAGTTAAGAATCTGATGAAGCTCAGTAACCAGATCGACACGCATCACAAATATGTACCTTCTTGTGAAAAGGCTATAATGAAATTCCAACCAAGCAGCTTAATAACAACATGACTTAGTTGAGTAATCGGATGGACAGTCATCACAAATGTTTGCCACCGTGTAAAAGACTAGGTTCATGTCCTTAAATATAAATCAACAAAGAATGTTTTCAAATAAAAACCTATCAAACTTGTTAGTAGCTTGATTTTTCATGAAAACCTACTGAGGAATAGCTACACTTTTGTTTTGACTGAATGATTATCAATGTATGTGTGCAAGTGATATAGGTGAATAGACTCATCACTAAAATTTTGATTAGTTTTATATTGAGTCCAAGGTACTTAGATACGGATTTCACATATTAATAATTTAAAACAACTTGAATGATTATGTTTAGAGTTGAATTATTTCGTGAAGTTAAAGCCATTGTCTCATTTGTTGCATTGTGTGTTTTGTATTTTGTGCTTTGGGTTGTTTTTTTTTGTTTTGTTTGCTTGAGGACAAGCAAATGTTTAAGTATGGGGATGTTTATAGGTATGAAATGCATCATATTTTAAGGTATAATTTGATATGTGTTTAGCTGTTTATTCGATTATTTGGTATGTGTTTAGGGTAGAATTGTGTTAGTTTGTGATTTATTTGTGTTTTAAGTATTTTATAGGTTGGAACAATCCTTTGAGCTTAAATATGATATTTTTAAGGTACCTTGATGTATTTGTTAATATTTTAGGGTTAACATTAAAGAACGAAGAAGTTTTGGAGACATTCAGGTCGAAATAACGGCCCACAATTATGGCACAATAGGCCACGATTGTGATAGAAGGCTTACATGTAGGCCATGATTGTGGCCTGCATCAGTTAAACGTGCAGTCACTCCCAAACTTCTCATTTTGGGGGATTTTTGAACCTTTCGGACTCCGGAAAAACCTTAGTTTAACTCTAAACACAGAAGAACTTAAATCAAACAAGTAAAATAGAAAAAGGGAGCTTCTTGCATCAGCCACCATCATGAAACCCTAGAGAGAGTTCACCGAGAGATTAAGAAAAAGACGAAGGAAGAGAGATGTGGAGAATAAGCCTACATGAAGTACTTCCCAGAGCAGGAGGTTTCCCATCGTTGCTGCCTCCATCATCCATTTAGATTTATTTTTCAGTGTATTTCTATTTTTGTCTATGTATAGAATTGGAATAGCTTTTGAGATAGGATTTATGAATGTTAAGGATTGCCTAAACTCACCTTCTGATTATTTTTATCTTTGATTCAATAAAAATTTGATTGTTTATGTGAATTGGATTCATTGTGATTGATTATGCATTTTCATAAATCAGTAATGGATTGAGAGGGTAAACTGATGAAAATAATTAAATTGGGCTAACAATAGTTAGATAATTTAATAAGAACGAGAAATCAATCAAATTGGTAATTGTGTGACGAGAGATCTCTCATAGGTTTCGATAGCTAATGGAAAACTTCAGATCTAATTAAGGTTTAGATAAATTGTGAATTAAGAAATTGCAATTTTCTATAATCTAATTAGGATTTATAATTTAGGGCTTTTGGTTTAAACTCGAGAGAGAGTAACCAACCCTAGGATAATCCATGACCAATAATCCGACATTTCATAATTAATTAAGTTAGTGTTAAAGATAGGTAAAAATTTTCCCTTTCCGTAAATTGGTAGTTCCTTAGGTTAATTCTTGGTGTGTGTATTGCGATTTGCTGATTTGTTAATACTTTGTGATTTATTCTTAAGTTGAATTGGTTGATTGATTGAATTACGTTATTGTTTTAGCTTAGTTACAGTTGAATTTTTGTAATTTATTTCGGCCTTAGAGTTTTGGATTATATTAACCCTCCTCGTGTGATTGACACCTTAACTATGCAAACGACCCGTACACATGCGAAATATCGAGGCTAAAATATTAAAACTACATATATCGGAAAATTGCAAGCAATGCTCTTAACAACTCTTTTGTATGCCTAACCTTCTCCCCTATAACCCATGTATGATCTATTTATACTCAAATAACCTAAAATAAGCAATAACAACAAAAACTAACCATTATAATGTAGTAACAATAGCATTGATTGAGCATTCTACATGTTGGTTGATTATTTTAGTACAGTTATTGATTAGTGTGGTCAAAAGCTCAAGCTACATATTTTTAAAAGTTAATTGTCAATTACATTGCCACACTAGTTGACCATTCTATCCAAAATTCTAACATGGGTTATCTAAATTACTATATTTGTACCACCCCACTCCCGCAAGACCTGCACCTGACATCTTGAGTGACATCCGAGTCTGAATCCTGCAAGGGTGGTAAGCTAAAACATTAAATGGACGAAACTCATTACAAAGTTTTCTTACACAATATACGCATATGCGGAAAATCAATAATCAATTTCGGCCCAATTGATTTATAAACAATTTCAGTCACAAAAGTTACAAAGATTATTGAACACATCAGAAATTCAGTAACCACTTGGGCCCATTACAGAACAAAATACTTGTATTCATAATGTCCTTACATTTCAAAAACCGTTTTCATATACACTGCACAACACTTAAGACTACCCTTATCAATTCAACATATCGAAATATAGATGCAAGCGCAAACTGATCCCGATCTAAAATTCTTACTCGTAGCCTTTCTGAAGACTTTTAGAAAACTTGAAAAGCTACGTTGCAATTTTTTATGAGTTTTGCGAACTCGATGAATGACCCATCATTAACGATTTCACCGGATGACAAACACACATTACATATTGCACAATCATTCATTCTAAGCATACTTTTATTATTCAGACACTCACATAACATGGCATATCATATGGTCATTTATTTCAGCTTTTCAAATCATTAAAAGAATTTCAGTCTTATATGAATGCTATATGAATGAGACTTACATTCATTCTTATTGTTGTGACTAAGTGACTATCACATACTTATACACATACTGGCTCATAGGGCTTAGTCAAAACAGAATCACGGAGCATAACTCTACGTGCAGAATCAGAAATCACGAACTAAAGTTCTATGTGGAAGTGCTTCATACTGGCAACTCAAGTCATAACACCTTTATTTGAGCATGCATTTTATGAAATGCATCAAATACATACATGTCATATATCACAATCACATATGATACTCAAACAAATCTCATA
>JANSVA010000218.1:11083814-11117326 GCA_025504915.1 Erythroxylum reticulatum | reverse complement strand
ACTTCAAAAATCATTTCCACATCACCTGATCACTAATAATCATCAAATACTAAATTAACACTATAACTAAAATTTTCGTCCCATCAACACTGTGTTCATGAATATATATATATATATACACACGTAAATTCCATGATCCATGCACTAACAAAAATTCATCAAATTATTTCATGAGTCCACAACTCTAAAGGATTTTATTCGCTACTCACTTGTTAAAAACTCCAAAGGCTTCAATTATTTTCAAGCCCTAACTCTATGCAAAAATCACGTATTCAATGTGTAAGCTGACTAACTTCTGGTTTTCCTTAGGTAAAAAAGACAAATAGCAGGGTGATAGAGGAAGGAAAAGCAAAGTAATTTCTCAGAAGGTGTTTGATGAAAACCTCTAAATATGGAAAGAATTTCGGAGAAGGTGGTATGATAAGGAAGGAGACTTAGGAAAACTTAGTCTTTTAACTCACAGATGTCATTACTTACTTTCTACAAGGTTCTAAAAAAATTACTTAGTCAGTGACACTTGTCACTTTCCTAATGCCTAAGCTCTAATTTAGTTTCTTTTGAAACTAACTCCATTTAACTCTCATCTTTACCATCCAACTATCTCCAAATCTTCATTTGATTTCTTTTCTTCTTTTTTTTCTTCCTATTTTCCATAATATTCTATAAATTCTGAAATAAATCCTAAATTTACCAAAATTCACAAATATAATAATTCCACTAAGCAATAAAATTTTCAATATAAATAAATTCCAAATTCACAAATTTCCCAAAAATTACAACTCAGTTCAAATATACCCGGAAAATGTCAATGAATGCATGTATAGTCATATGAATGTGCCAAAATGTACATGTCCCAATTAACTCATGCATGATGTGCATTTCTCCTAATTTCTCAGAAATTTCTCATAAATCACAATTCTGACCCTAACATGGGTAACGGGATGTTATAATATTGGTTGACCAAACTTCCTAAAATAAGTTTTCAAAACCTCTCATGTTATTTTAAAGATTAAAATGCTTTCATTTGACAAAAACTTGATTTAATAAATCAGAAGTTACCCAAATGTTTTTTAAAGATAAGATGTTTTTTTAAAAACAAAAATAAATTGCGTCTTAATTATGAAAGGATTTATGAATTATACCATATAAACAAATTATTATGTAATTATTAAGCCTCTTATTCACTGAAATGACTATGATAAGGTTAGAAAAGGGATACAATAATTTAATTTAAGTTTTGATGTACTTGATTCCTCTTTATTCTTGATTCTTTACTTGAATTATACATATGCTTCACTTTTCTCTTTTTCTTTGCCCATTGATTGCTCAATTGACTAAATTAACTCCTTTGCTCACTTTACCCTTCTGTTAATCTTTTCACATATTTACTTACTAATATCACCAAGGATAAAACACTAATAGTAACATATTATGGTACTACCAAAATTATGAGTTAGAACCTCACTTAGTCTAACAATGCTCTTATATTCATATAAACTTATTATTTGTATCATTAGCATCCTTATTACTAAGAGATAACTTCCTTATACTATATGATTCTCAGTCTTTTGGCAAGTAATTTGTATTTTTTTCTCCTCCATCTTGCACCATCAATCAAAGAATGTTCTTGTTTGGTCATATGCCAATAATATCATTAGCCTCTTGTCTTAAGTGTGTAACAATAACCTTTATAATTATTATAGTATAATCCACAATTCAGAATGGCTATTAATAATATTAAAGTTCTGACGTTTCGGAATATTTGTTTAATTCATTTTCGTTAATTACGAAGAGAATCGAAGGGTTATCCAATAGAAAAATTCGTAGTTGTATAGGACCAACTAAATTTACTTAAACTAGTATAATATACCGAGTTTGTTGATACGAGGCAAAGTTTGCTTAAAATATTCATTTTATACTCAATAAGTTGCTTTCAAAGAAGCTAAACATAGCTAGATAACCATGTATATTCTGTATAAAGTTACTTGAATCGATTCATTAGAGTCCAACTGGGCATGTATCAGACCACATAGGAATTACAAAACTGGAATTTTAGTAACTTGCACCTTTTTTTTTTTCCCAATTTTTATAGAAGAATGCGAGTAGTCTGATTCTTAAGGGTAAAGGGCAGACAATATTCTCACGTATCAGTTAAATTAGTCATTCTCGAATGAATCTTCATTCCAACCGTGGCCTGTACAGCTAGGAGAGTCACAAGATCCTGCTTTTGTACGATAACAACAACGTGGAGATTATTCCTATGCTCACCTCACCGGCTCAGCCTCAAGTTATCTTTTATATTTCAGGTCCTATCAAGTTAGCACAAAATTTTCCAAGTTCTCTGCTTAATAGGAATTCCGTCTTCGGCCCCGATTTCTCTGCTTTCTTTCTTTCCTCTTTCTGTTGCCCTATGAACTATAGCAGTCCAGACGTAGTGTTCATTCTACCATCAGGGCTAGCGCCAGACGAAGCCTCTCCAGGATGGCTCAACAAAGGAGACAATTCATGGCAACTCACAGCAACCACTCTGGTGTGTCTACAAAGCGTTCCAGGTCTTGTGACTCTCTATGGAAGCATGGTGAAGAAGAAGTGGGCTGTCAACTCTGCCTTCATGGCTCTTTATGCCTTTGCAGCAGCTCTCATTTGCTGGGTATTATGGGCCCATCACATGTCCTTTGGCGCCAAGATTGGTCCCATCGTAGGGAAGCCAAATGTTGCCTTGTCCCAAAGGTTTCTCTTAGCTCCATCTAGGACTGGTCATGTGCCAATGGCTGACTATGTGTTCTACCAATTCGCTTTTGCTGCCATTACTGTCGTGTTGGTCGCAGGGTCGGTGCTTGGAAGAATGAACTTCTATGCTTGGATGCTCTTTGTTCCTTTATGGCTCACCTTCAGCTACTCTATTGGGGCATTTACTATCTGGGGAAACGGCTTTCTTGAAGAACACATTATCGATTATGCAGGTGGCTATGTGATCCATCTTTCTTCTGGTGTAGCTGGTTTCACCGCGGCTTACTGGGTAATTTGACATATTTGACTGTCCTTTGCAAGTTCTGGTAATAGCAGTAATTTATCTAATGATTTATCAAGGTTAATGGATGGTGGGTGATTGTGTGATCCTGTACTTAGGTTGGACCCAGGCAAACACATGATAGGCAGAATTTTCCACCAAACAACATAATTCACATGATAGGAGGAGCAGGGTTTTTGTGGTTGGGTTGGACAGGGTTCAATGGAGGATCTCCATTTGCTTCAGCTTTGGTTGCATCACAAGCCATTCTCAACACACATCTCTGCACTGCCACCAGTCTCCTGGGGTGGGTTTCGCTAGACATGATAGTGTACAAGAAAAGCTCCGTCATCGGTGCCATTCAGGGAATGATCACCGGCCTTGTCTGTATCACTCCTGGTGCAGGTGACATCTTTTTCTTTTATCAATTACTTTAGTGTTCATCAAATTCCTGGTCATCGTAAGGAAAGACACATTTTCTAGTTTCCTGTAGGAATACAAAATAATCCGTTTTTTGTCGGATTGCGACTTTGGAGAGTATCAGGTAGGCTGTTGAGAAATTAAGGACTCCGTAGGATAATGACGGTTCGTTCCACATATAGTAACAACGATATAGTGCACTTATTCAAATTAACAAAACAGTCCATGAAGAACTGAAAAGCAGGATCGGAGAATACCGCGCGGCTATGAAAATCCAAATAGAACCGGAGCAAAAACTAAAGAACTCTATAGCAATAATCTAATATACAAAAGATTACAGAACATTAGCAGTAAGTGACAAATTCCTGTTACTAGTCTTACTTCAGATGGCATGCACTCCTCATATATATACATGGCAGGTGTAGTGGAGGCATGGGCTGCAATATTGATGGGAGCCACGTCTGGGATGGTGACATGGTACACCATGATGGTACTGCACAAGAGGTCAGCTCTCTTCCAAAGAATTGACGACACATTAGCAGTGTTCCACACGCACGCGGTGGCCGGAGTGTTAGGAGGATTTCTATCCGGCCTATTGGCCAAACCCTCATTACTACGCCTAATGTATCCAAATTCAACATATGGGACAGGTTTAATTTACAGCTTGTCCACTGGACGACAGAACGATGGCCTTAAGCAAATGGCGTTTCAGCTAATTGGGGCAGCTTTTATCACTGCCTGGAACGTGGTTGTGACAAGCTTAATCTGTATACTAATCAGCCACGTTGTTGATCTTAGGATGGACGATGAAGACCTCGATGTTGGAGATGACGCCGTGCACGGTGAAGAAGCCTATGCGCTATGGGGTGACGGTGAAAGGATGCCAAAACCTCGTAGCTTGCAGGTGCCTAAGCGTTTTCCTTCTTTGTGTCGACGACATTAAGTTCATACGTAGTCCAAACAGAATTGTAGTTGGTCGCCACCAATAAAGCTCAGACCTTTTACACCCTGTCAGGATCACAGGCGATTGTAGTAAAACTCATCAGGGTGCCATTGTCCAATTTTCATTGTAAAATTGCTGTTTCCATGCAGCAAATTTTATGTTAGACAGGAAATTTAATTTGTCATGATTTCCAAGCAAGAGAAGTATTGTTACTGTACAAAATCAATGGATGCCCAATTGTTCAAATTGGCTAAGCCCTAGCTCAAATCTCCCGTGACAAGCAAAAACAATGCCACGCATTGTATCAATGAGCAACCATTTTTGTAGCTTAGGAGTTTACAGGTAGAAGTGGACACTGCTCAAATCTTATCCTTTTATTCTGAGTTTGTCTTTTTTTTGCGTTGAGGATGGGGTTTAGGATAATCAGGTGGTTGGTATTATAAACAAAACTCCCAAATAAATTTCAAATCTGGTATAAACACACTAGCAGACCTGTAGTGAACTCATTTATTTCCTAACAGATGGAAAGATATACCAATGCCACGACAATACACTAAGGCCTCTTAAAATACAACAGAACAACTTTTCATGATACATTGTCATTCATTAACTTCAAGTTCATATTTGGAGACTTTAAGCTACAACATCCACTAAAAATGTTTTCGTTCAAGCTTCTCTTCCGTAATTGCGACATGTCTTTTTAAGAAGAATAAGCAGCAGCAAACATCTTGTCGAAGCAAGTCGTAATTCACATCCAACTTTATTCCAGACAGAGTGAACAGATAGGAAGACGGGCAGCAGAGGAAGAAGGGATATATAGTTTATATACATCAGAGCCCAAAAGATTTGGTGGATAGGAAGATATGAGAATTTCACAGCAATAAAAAAATTATAGAACTTGCAACAGTCTTTCCTGGAAAACATCATTTATATACTTTGGAATCTTTCATGAATTACATATCATTGCAGCCACAACACAGGTAAATCCTCACAATTGTGAATTTCCCTTTCAAAGAGAGTTAACCATAATATACACAATAGATACATCATTTCTATATTCAAGCTATACATACTATTTCTTTGAAATTATTCGATCATGCATAAGCTTCTTGAAAATGCTGATCAAAGTCCTACGCCAAAGCATCACAAGGCCTCAAGGAATCATTTTTAAGTAAATTCATCGTATTACATTTTACATTAAATTACTTTTGGACGAAGGAAAAAGATGCTATACACAGAAGAGCCGTAAACTCTACGCCAGGAGCTGTTATTAAATCAGATCCTGCAAAAGGAAGATAAGTATGTGTACGAGCAGTAGTTACAAATTCATCACCAAACATTCCAAGTTAACTAACCTCGAAAATCATTAGTGGTCATGTCTTGACTTGCGAAGTTCCATTATTTTATTTCTCCACATAGCTGCCCATATTGAAAATCACACAATGATCTACCATTGAAGGTAACAGATGCGACCAAAAAGGAAGTGCAAATGTGTATTCTTTGATGATTGATTAAGCGAAAAATAAAAAAGAAGAAACAGATTCATAATGTTCTACTTAATTACCTGCATCACTGTATCTTTCCTCTTGAACAGCTAAGTTCATATTCCGCACAAGGTCAATTTCCTGAGCTAGCAAATCTGGGCCGCCAGCAGCACTGGAGAGAAATGATCCCATGCCATGGTCACAAGGAAACAGATAGAGCCTATAATGGGAATTGAAACAAGCAAGCATGCTAATACCTATCAAGCAATACATCATAAGCAGGTTTTGAACCACGCGCTCTTCCCATCCCATAACCAATTCTGATAGCATCCGAGATTACAATTTGTTTGTTAATATAAATTGGAGCCTGCAGGAAAAAGTAATCAACCAAAATTAACTACTACTCAAGAGATATATCCATCTTGAAACCAGTGAATATTTCGATAACAAAGAGAAAAGATCCTAAGATACAACTATAAAGATGACATGGAGAGGAAGAGGTAGGGCTGCCAAAGTAGAGAAAAACCCATCTAGCAAGCTGATTTATTTATTATCAACCTTTTAATGAGCAACAGACTGGAATAGTATTCAATTCATAGGAATCTTGAAACCCCAGAATTCTTTTGTGAAGCAATGCAAAGACATGATTGGTAATCTCAACTGCATAGTTTTTGACATGAAGGTCTATCACAATTTGTAAGGCAAAAATAAAGCAGAAAATATCATTTGAACTTTTAGAAAAGAAAAAAAAAAATAGCAGCATTTGTACTAAGTGTAACTAAGTGATTTTAATTACCTTGCATCTATTTGCAACATTTATAGCATCAGAGGGTCTTGCATCCACACTGAGAATATCACTGTCTCCTGGCTGTAAATGGGATTAGTTTAAATTTAACAAAATTCTGCGAAAATTTTGAACTAGATGGGTCTTGACTTTCTACTCACCCGGCTAAAATATAATCTTGCAAAGTAAGTGTTGATCACTTTTTTGGTAATTCTCATCATTTTTATCTGAAACCAAATAGGAAATTCTTATCATTTTCATCTGAAAAATGCGGAAAACAAGCAGCAACTTAGTAAAGCTGAATACTCCAAGATACCTTACTCTAGTGCACAAGTATCAGCCAGGTACAAGTATACATCACAAAATCCAACACCATAAGCCCATGTAATATATAAAGAAGTCATAGAAGCACAATAAAGTAGCTACATACTTCATATCCAAGTGTTTCCACTATATTTTTCAGCAGCAGGTACTGATCCGGACAATCCTATAACAATGTCACATACATCTTAAATTAGTAGTGATAAATTATATAAGCAACAGATGTACTGGTAATGAGAAAGTGTATTACCCCATTATCTCCCCTCTCCGCATCTATAAGTTTCTCAAGAGAAAATTCCCCTGCATAAGGAATGAAGCAAAACTGAAGTTGGCTGCTGCGGGGTGGCCAGAAAATAGAATCCTACCAATCTATGATAAACCAGAAAATGGAAAGAAACAAAGAAAATGAGAGATACTGGCATAGTTAAGTTAAACATACCAACAAGAATTGGTAACAAGAAGTCACCATCACAAGAAACTTTAAGGAACATGGTGGGACTTTCGAATCTACGAAGAAAGTCATGTCTTATTATGCCCAGCTCTGGTCTAGATTCCTTGGCTTGAACAGTGTGTGGAAACATTCTACCAGACGTTTGCCATCTCAAATCTTCTGCAAATCCTTGCCTTCGCATCCGATAATGGGCTACAGTTTCTGATAAAATGACAAAAGAAATTAGTTCAGCAATAAAAGAATCTTCATTTTAGTCTTACATTAACATCACAATGTCCTTCACATCCGAAAGTCTAAACCCTTCACTGTAACCGGCAATTATATTCTTTCCATGCAGATCAAACCTACTTCATAGATTAAAACAAAAAACAAAAACCAAAGATGAGATGCATTATTCAATAAAATAAGGTGGGTAATTCCTAGAGTAAACTTTTCAAACAGCAATAATAGGAGACTAAATGAAGTGACAAACTTCAATTATGTTCGGGCCTAGATTATGTCAAATCCAAAAGTCCCTTACCCCTAATAACGAAAACCATTACAAAACCGTTGTCAATTGATGAACACGAGATTTGAGAGCGAGCGAGCGAGATAGAGAGAGAGAGAGAAACACCTGAAACGAGGAGAGAAGCTTGAAAATAGTCCTGATCGTGGTCATCGTAGGCATTGGTCGGACGGTCACCTGATGAGCTCCCATGAGACGATTTGCAAGAAATGACGATGAAGTTGGGAGGACCACGACGGAACCATAAACCCAATCTCACGGACAACGAACGGAAAGAAGAAACATTCCGCGAACCTGAGGTTATACCCAAACCAAAGGTCGCATCTTTATGATCCGTAAAAGCCCAGTAACCACCATAAACAGCACGAATTTGGAATCGGGTTCCTAGCATTGTTGGGCAATGGTTAGTTAAGTACAGGGAGACGGATAAATGGTAGGTGAAGCTAAGCTAAGTTGTGAGAGAGAGAGAGAGGAGGCAGTTGAAAAAACCGATATGATGTCACGTCATGCTATGTCTCGGAAATTTGGATTATGTCGTATCAACAGAAGAATCGTGTAAGAAAACCTATGTTGTTTCTGAAAATTATGATAACTACTGTGTGTTTTGTTAAGTTCTTTAGTTCCAGAAGTTCGGAGGCTAATGGAAATAGACACGTGAATTAGTCAAGTTTTGGGAGAATAAACTGTTGAACTGTCGTTTTTGTAGTTCTTCTAACCGTGGAAATTATAATTAAAGTTGAATTTGAACAGCTTAATGACAATGCAAGAAATCGTTTGTTATGATTTAGAGATATGTAATGTAGACCATCTGTTGTATTTAACAGCAAAAATCCTCTATCCTAGTTAAATTTTGAAGTAATTGCTTTTTCTTTTAAGGACTTACTGTAACTGCTATGATTATAAAATAGTAAATACATTAAATTCTCCAAATGCGATTTTGGTTTTGTTTTGGTCGTGGAAGAAACATAAAGACACTTTTACCAGTGATCATCAACCCCGTGTCATTGATTTTGATCTGAAAGCAACGCGGTCATCGACAATTAGTGATACATCACTGATAGATTAGGTACAAAGATACCCATAGAATACGACCTTAGTCTTAACTGATACCAAGACTCTATTTACATGAACATAAAAATAATACTAATTAAAATAATATTATTATTAAACATTAAAAAATACAAATAAATAAAATTCTAAAATAAGTGATAAAATAAATATATAACTAGGTAAAAAATAAAAATAAAAATAAAATAAATATACAAACAAGAAAGAAGCCAAATGAATAAATAAATCAAATAATTCATTATAAGAAAATATTTGGACTAAATAATTAAAAAAACAAGTTCTACATATTAAATGTTTAGGCTAAATACAAGATATAAGACTTGAAAAGATATTTAAAAGATATATGAGAACTAGAAATACCTTTCTATATGATATCTTTTATTCGTATTTTAGAACGCTAAAGTATTTTTATTAAAGGTGATGTCCTCGGTAAGTTTTAACAGAGTCATATTATTCTTGATCACTTCTTTCATATTCTTCTTAGACTTTCATTTTTCTTTTACAGTCTCTAAGTATAATCTTCTCGCGTCTTCTCATTAAAGAGTCAGGTGTCTCCTTTTAATATGTCATAACTACCTAGATCTTGTCTCTCTTAACTTTTTTTTATTAATATTAGCAACCTTTAATTTATCTCTTACTATTACATTTTTGACCTTATTATGATTTTACTCCTTATCAAAAGGAGGTGTAGCATAAGCATGTGTCAATACATCATATAGAAACAAATGGTAGTAACAAAAAACAAGGAAACAAGCTGAGCGAATTGGAATTTCATTTTTTTTCAATTCCATCCATTATGATCGTTTCTTTGTTCATATTATCATCTTTCAACTATGTAGATCCTTCAAAGAAGAGTCGATGGGTTCCATGAAGTCCTTTCACCACCAAAAGGGGGACGGTGGATTCCTTACGAACCCAAATGGTGGTTAAATCATAAGTTATCTCTAAGAAGCTAAGATGTTGAAACGTAAGGACATGAGGCATCTCTAAACCTTGTGTACTTAAAAGAAATTGATTTTAACAACTTAACAAGTACATCCTTATGCTTTTAATCATGGACGTATCATATTTTTTTTAGAAGTAAATATAAATGCACAATTTAGAATATAGACATGTGTATACTTATGTTTCTCTCTAAAAGTAAGTGTATAGTCTATGAATATGTTTAAACTTATGTTTCTTTCCACTCTTATCAAAATAAAGTCTTAGTATAAAGTTTTAGCACTATATCAACCATCTACTTGTCTAAAGAATAATATTCAAGTTTTACTTCATTCTCCTTTCAACTTCTTTAATAGTATGAACCTTGATTTTGATACATTTTGTTCTTTATGTTAAATAGAATTCTTTGCAATGAATGTAAGTGATTTATTATCAGAAGCACTGATTATGACTTAATTATATACTTAGAAGAATTTATCAATGTTAAACCCACGAGTGCACATCGTAACTATATTTAGCATATGCAAGTAGAGTCGTTCCTATGAGGATTGTAAGTACTAGTAATTACCCTTTTTCTATTATCTAATTTTCAATTCAGATTATGTATTTAATTAAAAATTAAACTAAACAACTAAACTAAGATTAAAACAATAATGAACTTAAGACACAGGAAAATACTTTGAAACGTTTATATCAAATAAATAGTACCTGGGTGATGAGTCCTCCTAAGGATCCTTAAATATTAACCTTTTATCATGTAATTATATTATTGATTATTAGACTATGAAGATTCTTATCTTATATTGGTATCTTTCTCATGATTACTAACAACCAATCCATCAGTTAATTAATATAAATCTATTCTTAAGTCAATTAACATAAATCTTTCTAGTTAAAACCCCTAGAATTATATTATCGATTTGTGAATTTCACTACTAGGTTTGACCTTCATGTAGAGGATTTATGTTTAACTCCTTCCAATTATAGTAGATTTATTTACAAAAAAGGATTTCTTAATCTAAATCATGTGAAATCAAATCATGAACTAATATTCTAGATATACAAAAATATAATGCATAATTGAATCTCAATAAATCAGTCAATAAAACTGCATTGAATAAAAGATCAAATCATATTGTTATCACAACTTAGGGTTCATCACACTTAGGCACTAAATAAATTTGTCCCTCCTAATAGAAAACAAAACCAAAGACAATTATATAGAAGAACAACTAGAAACAAAAGAAAGCATAATTCTAAATCTCTCTTTTTCCTTCTAATGAATCTTTTGCAAGTTGGATTGGATGTTGTTATATATCGAATCTTGTGACGTATTTTTCGTGTTTTTTCGTGTTTTCATTGTCCTTTAATTAAAATTGTTGCCTCTATATGTTTCTTACGACTCAAAACTATTTCTAAACTCATCTCCTTTTGTTTTGTCTACGTTCACATCCTTTTATATTAAAAACTAAGGTTTTTGGGATATACACGATCAATATACACGGGCGGGTAGGAGGCTGTGTATCTCCAAAAATACTTGAATTTGCAATTTTACATAGGCA
Source organism: Erythroxylum reticulatum (assembly GCA_025504915.1). Taxonomy (NCBI): domain Eukaryota; kingdom Viridiplantae; phylum Streptophyta; class Magnoliopsida; order Malpighiales; family Erythroxylaceae; genus Erythroxylum; species Erythroxylum reticulatum. The sequence goes on along the minus strand of JANSVA010000218.1, from coordinate 11,105,836 downwards.
TAAGGACTTGCACGAGCAACATACGTGGTCGTGTATATCAACATACATGAGTGTGTAACTTCACACGACCAAAAATAATATTCTTCAAATTTCCACTTGTTTACAGAGATTTACATAATCACTATACACAATCGTGTAGGTCTAAGTTGCTTCAAATCTTCATTCCATACCACAATTTCATCTAAATTCTTCTCCTTTTAGTCCAACAAGGCAATTATCACCTACAAATATACTTGAAGTGAATTAAGTACCAAAAATACTATCAAAATATTAAATAGCAAGCAAAATTCTTTAAATATGGGTGTATAATTATAGTCAAATAAGCATTTATCAAATATTCCCACATTTAAGCTTTTGTCTTTCCTTAAGCAAATCATAATGTAAATCATTAATTTTACAAACATCAATCCCTTATTAACTTTAACATGTCTATCCACACTCTAAGTCATCATATCATATCGATCAAATTAACACACAATAGAACTCAAGTTATCCTAAAACTAACCTTTATAAGTCAATATCGATAATAATCATATCGATTATCTTCTTGAAATCAAAAGCATAAATTTCCACACTCAATGCACTTAAGTTTTTGGGGTGGAAAGTATAAAAACTCTCAAATCAATATATAATAGAACTCTTAACTATAAGCTTGCAATATTATCACATCTCCACCACTGATAAGTAAACTAGAAACAAAAATCAAAAGGTTTTGTTACAAGGTTTTAATAGGGTTTAGGTAATATGATAGCGATACTGAAAAGAGTGATAAAATTGAAAGAAATTTACAAGAAACTTATTCTTCACAGTATAGGTCCTTTACATTGTAAGTCCATTGGTACCATAACTTAAAAAAAATTAATCAATAAAATTGTAACTTTTTTCAATCAATACTATGAGCATTCATCATGTACCAACAATTAAGAGATATTGGACCTTTTTAAAATTTAAATTAAGAGATATTGGACCTTTTCAAAATTTATGTTTCAAAAAATCAAGTAATTTAAATAACCTTCGGGGATTAAATTAATAAAAAAAACTTCAAGAAATATAAAATAAAGGCTAATAATTAGGTTATAATCAATAAAAAGGCTAAGGCACAAAATTAGTTGCTTTGAAAGAACAAAATATGGTAGGGTGATTCAAAAATATAAGCTAAAAAAATGTTAAATCTAAATGCCTTTATCACTTTAATGCTTCTAATTTAGCAAATGTGATCTCAATATGTATAATAAAAATAATTTCTGGAATTATTTAACTATGCATGATAACACACATGATATAATACAAGAGCTTAAAAATTTATGTATTTGCTCTTAGGCTTAAAAGCTTATAAAAATGGTCTTATGTGTATAAATAATATGCAATTCTATTGAAATCAACAATCTTAATGATTACTAAAATTATGACTTAAAAATGCAAGTTTATTCTAATTTTAATCCTTTTGCATGCTAATTCAATTCAATAACTAATAATGATCTACAGTATTTTTACGCAGATTTTAACTAATTCAGGATATCAATTAGTAAAATTTAATAACAAAGATTAAATAAGCTTATGAAAATTATAATCTCCTTCCTCACACTTAAAGTTGTGCATTGTCTCCAATGTACACAATATAAGTACAAATAAATAAAAAGGAAGAAAGGGCAAGAAATTGGTACTTTCCTGAGTAATAAGAATTTCATAATTCTAATTTCGATGAGGGATCCGTCTGATATTAGATACAATTATCCTTGCAAAATATAAATAAAAAAGGATAAAAAGATAAAAGAAAATAAAAATATCAATAAAGAAACAAAATAAGAAATATGTTAATAAAAATAACATGAAATAACATTGTACTAATGTTTAGACAAAAAAAATAAAGGAAAGAAAATAATTAAAATACAAATAATAAGAAAAAGAAAAGAAAAACCAAATTGCACTATACGTCAATCATGTTATAACTCTGGCATATTCGTCGATGGAAGGTCTTTGGGTCATAAATCCTCAAAATGCAGAGGAGCTAATGATGATGTACTATGCCACATGGTGCAGGTTGAAAAGTCATGCCTTGATTACTCGCCATCTACATCAATAGATCTCCCATCCATTTATTATAAGTCTTAATCTAGCCTTTTCGCTTCACAATCTCCACCTGCTATACTTGGATAGTCTAATAAATACGCAAAAGCTGCCCTATGTGTCTCTCTAGTCAAGCTATCTTCATCTGGTCTTGGTGTGGCGTCTACACCCTGGTTACTATCACGTTATCCTCCTCCTGTATGACCCCTCCCGTCTAGGATGGTGGTGAATATAGCTATAGTGGCTGCTCAGCCTTGCGTGGCTCCTCCCAATCCGTTCCTAATGCTATCGGCTCATCGAGAACCCAATTAGGCAGTAGATGTCATCCATAGGTCCACGTAGTTTACATACTATATGCATGTGCCTCATCACATCGAGATTTAATGTTGCTATGATATCTATCAGTTGCATCGCTAGTAATCTATCAAAGATCCCCATCCTTTGTGTAAACCTCGTCATATAAGGTTTGACACAGATTATCCTGAACTTCTTCTCCTTAATCTGATGCCAGATGAATTGGGCTAATGCATGCCCTAGATGTATTGGCGTCTTCCTGCTCATGCTCTAAAATGAGAATACATCCAAATTCCTAACTACTCACTAACTATCACCCTGATGGCTCAGCATATGTCTTAGAATACCATGTATATATTTGACCGTAATATGTTGTAATGTGGACATCTTAGATTTACTAGGGTCGTAATCTTCCTCTATGCTAATTGTAAGCTAGAAGTGTCAAGGAGATAATCCATACATAAAGTTTGTTCACAGTGGGATATATTATGATATCCCCATGAACTCGTGATCGTAAAGACCATCATAATGGAGAATTCCAAATAGCTCATCCGGACCATATCCCCAATCATTCAAAATTGGATCATGTTTGAGTGACCCCCATTATAGCCGCCTTTCTCCATGAAGAACATAGAGAGCATCTCGAGTCAACTCCAGATATGAAGGCTCTATGATCTCGAAGAATTAGGACCATACTCTAAAGTTAACAAAGTCTCAAACTCACTAGGCTAAACCAACTTGCTCCAACACCTCCCAATTAGTGAATTTGCTAGTCCCAAATTTTTTCTCCTTGATTCGTTGGTATTGTTCCTATTGGGCTCTGGCATTGAATAACAACATTTATGGCTACTTTAGGGGTTGGATTATATTGGCAGACTGGTGTTGTAGACAAACTCTAGTCGAATCTTTAGAGGACCATTCTCCTTGTTGTCGTTTCCTTGATATCTCCTTTTTTTATTGCAATCTCATCATTATGCCTCAAAATTATGTCTGAGTGTGAGCAAATAACAGATAAATTGATAAAATAATTATTTCCCACACTTAATTCTTATGCTCACTAATTTTTAAAAAGTGAAACCGAATTAAAAAAGGAAAATTAAACAAATAAAAAATCACACACAAATAATCTAACAAAAATAAATAATAAATATAATAAAATGAAATAATTGGACAATTAACTAATAACCTAATTAATTACAGAATTGAAATTAAAAACATTGTAATTAACAAATAACATTAATCTAATTGTTGAATTATGACTTTAACCCTAAAATTGAAATTAACAAATCTATTTAAACAATTATGCAAAATTAATAAAATTAAGCATTAAATTCACAAAAAAGTTAAAATTAAAATGAAATTAAACAAAAACATAACATCAATAAACCATAAAAATAACTAATTAATCCTAATTTCATGCAAAAACATCACAATTTAACAATTAGTGAGCAAAATCATGTAAATTTGCAATCCCAGTTGAATTTTTATCCAAATATCATGCAATTCATCAAATTGAACCAATAATTCATATGTGTATGGATAAGATTCAACTATGGAACCACAACTAACCACAAAATCACACAAATTTTCACCGAAAATTGAAAACCTATCCATGCATTTTTAGGGTAAAAAATCCCTAAAAATTGAAAAAACATCCCTAAAAATTGAAAAACACCCAATTATTCATGCATAAACAAGTGAAGTGTAACAAATTTGGAAGCAAAATTCTAGAAATTGGTTGGGAGATTGAGAGGGCGACAACAAGAGAGTTAGAGAGGGAAGAGAAAGTGAGAAAAATGAAGGATTAGTGCACTTTTAAGGGTTGTTCTTGTAGCAAATCTTGTAAGTCACAGACTTGTAACTTATCATGAACTTATGTGGTTTGTTACACAAGCGTGTGTCCAATGATGGAAGTCTACATGAGCTTATAGCTCTCTGTAAATGTATGCATAATGAAAAATAGATGAACAAACTTTAAAGTTTGCATTCAAATTTATGAAACTTTAACACGCATACCTTAACATAAAAATTATGCACAATCTCATCAGGATGGTCAATGTCTTAACCTAAAATACGTCAAAACTCAATCAAACCACATACTAACATCAAAATAGAAACACAATGGAATAAAATTAAAAAATAAAACCTAAAATAATTGTTGGGTTTCCTCCTAAATAGTGCTTAGTTAATATCGCTAACTCGACATACCTTTCATACTTACCATTAATTTGGGTCTATAATTAGTGGATTGCTTCCACCCGTTACTCCATATAGCAATTTTGTAGCTTGTGAATAAGCCATATGTTGTAAGATAATAATAAAGACATAATTTATCAAATTAAGAAATCCAATTAACTTCATTAATGCCCTTTTTAATAACAAATTGTTAATAAAAATAAGGAATAATAAAACTTTTTGAATCCTCAATTGACTCAAATAATTTGTCTTATGAAAAGTGAAAAACCTCTGTACTTAAGATGACTACCAATAATTTATCAGGAGTTTCCTTACTTGGCTTCTCCTTTTGTTCTTCCTCAATTACTTTTGTCCATTCTTCAACTTTCTCTTCTTAGACAAAGAATTCCTCCTCTTCTTCTTCTTCAATCGTCTTTTTCCACGCTTCTACCTCCTCTTCTTGGACAAGGTTTTACTCCTTTTCTTCTTCCTTAATCATCCTTATCATTTGTTCTTTTTGCTCTTCTAAAACAACAGCTAGCTCCTCGTCTTCTAAGAATGCCAATTCATTCATAAAGTTAACCTTTGTCTCTTCTTCACTTTAAACCATTAATAAGCTCAAATAATATGTTGTATTTAGGTGAAGAAAATCTCTTTTCGAATTTATGTTGGCTCGCTTCACTTTTAGCAAGGTATTATGTTATTATATTTATAAGTCATTCTTCTTATTATTGTTATAGTAAATATTCAGGTGAAGCATCATTAGTCCATCTATTGTCTTAAGGATTGCTCCAATATGGATTATAAGTATTCTCTTATGGTATATTATGAGGTTAGTTTTGCATGGTTGGTTACTCCCACATGTAATTTAGTGCCCAACATTCATGATTGTAATAGTTACCCCACAAATGTTGCAACACCGTATGGATATCGATTGAGCTTCAAAATACATGTCACCATACCTCTCTTTCTAAATTTGTGATGCTGTATATGTGATGGCAGATCATAACTCCCATGAAAATAGTCATTTCCATCCTTCCATTATGGTTTATAAACATAACGATGAATCTCAAATCCTAACACTAAGCCACAAACACAAAGACAAAGTAGAGAAGATCAAAAGATAGACCAATGAATAAATAAACAAGAATAATAAAAATAAATATGAAAATAAATAAAAATAAAAATATAAAAAATAATGGTTAGATTAATAAAAGCTAGGCTTTCCTAATATTACAGTCCCCAAAAACAATGCCAAAAACTTAACTGTGACTTAACTCTATACTTACAAGAATTTATCCATGTTTAAACCATAAATGCATAGCATAGTTATAGTTAGTACATGCAAGTATAGATCGATCCCATGAAGATTGTAAGTACTAGTAATTACCCTTTTTTTATTATCTCACTGTCAATTCAGATTATGCATTTAATTAAAAATTAAATTAAATAACTAAAATAAGATTGAAACAATAACAAACTTAAGATAGAGGAAAACACTTTGAAACGTCTCTATCAAATAAACAGTACCTAGGTGATGAATCTCCCTAAGAATCCTTAAATATTAACCTTTTAATATGTAATTATATTATTGATTATTGGACCACGGAAATTCCTATCTTATGTTAATATCTTTCTTAAAACTACAAACAACTAATCCATCAATCAATTATCATAGTTGTTTCTAGTTAAAACCACTACAATTGCATTATCGATTTGTGAATTTGATTATTAGATTTGACCCTAATCCAGAAGATTTATGTCGACCTATCTCTAAATTTACATGCAACTCCTACCAATTTTGGTATATCTATCCACATAAAAGGATTTCTCAAATCCACACAAAAGGATTTCTCAATCTCAATCATACGAAATCAAATCATCAACTAATATTCTGGATAATCTTAATAAATCAATCAATAAAACTACATCAAATAAAAGATCAAATCATATTGTTATCACAACTTATGGTTCATCACACCTAGGCATTAATCAAATCAGATCCTACTTATAGAAAACAAAACCAAAGACAAATATACATAAGAATAACTAGAAATAAAAGAAATCATAATTCTAAATCTCCCTTTTTCTTCTAATGGATCTTCTTGCAAATTGGAATGGATGTTGTTATCTATAAGATCTTGTGATGTATTCTTCATGTTTTCCTTATCATGTGATCATAATTGTTGCCTCTCTATGTTTCTTATGACTTAAAAATACTTCTAAACTTGCATCCTCTTGTTTTGTCTCTATTCATATCCTTTTGCAATAAAAATTGAGGTTTCTAGGATATACACGATCAACATATATGGCTATATGGGTGATTGTATATCTCAAAAAATGCCTGAATTTGCAATTTTACATGGACATAGAGAGTGATATGAGCAATATACAGGGGCATGTAACTTTACACAGCCAAAAATAATATTCTTCAAATCTCCACACGTTTACAAAGACTTACACACTTATTGTACACGATCTTGTAGGTCTAACTTGCTTAAAATCTTTGTTCCATACTATGATTTCATCTTGATCCTTCCCCTTTTGGTCGAAAAAGGTAATTATCATCTACAAATGCATTTGAAGTAAATTAAGTACCAAAAATACTATAAAAATATTAAATACCAATCAAAACACATTAAATATGGGTGTATAATTATATTTAAATAAGCATTTATCAAGCACCACCTCTTATTTCATTCCAAGATCACCTAAAAACTTTAGCATACTTAAATGCACTAAATAACAACTTATTTTTCTTTAATGTCAAGTAATTACACTAGTATCAAGAAAATTAAATAATTAAAAGTACTTCTTGATATAATTAACTTAATTACCATCAATACTCCCCATCAAACTAATATCTTTTTCTTCTTATAGATTAATACATAGCTTGAAGTTCCTTTTACATACATTAAAACCCTTTTGGTTAGACCAAAGTGAATTTTATTTGACTCTTACATGAATCTTAATAACAAACTAGTTGCATACACCATGCCTAGTCTAATGATTGTTAAATATGATAGATTTCCAATTAAACTTCTATACAAAGTTGCATTAACCTTTATTTCACCATCTTCTATTGATAATTTCAAGTTTATAGCAAGAGGGGAGGCCATCAACTTAGTCTTTTTCATATTTAATAAGGGGAGGCCATCAACTTAGTCTTTTTCATATTTAACTTCTTAAATATAAAGTATGTTTATTTTAACTAATCAATGAAGATATAATCTTCAACTTGCTTAATCTCCATACCAATAAATCAATGTATCAAATCTAAGATCAAATATCTCAAATTTAAATTTAAAATTTTTTAAGTGATGCTATGTACTCATTATCATCACTAGTAATCAGTAAATTATCTATATATAAGGACACAATCAGCTTCATAAATTTGTTTTCAAATAACGTATCTAATAACTTTATTTTTACTTCTCTTAAGTCTTTGCTAAATCAAGTATTCATTAATTCAGTTATATCAAGGTCTTAGAGTTTGTTTTAAGACATGGAAAGTTTTATGAAGCTAAGTACACATCATTCTCTTTTATATAATTTATTTGATAAAGCCATTCAAGAATACTGACTTAAAACCAAGATTTAATAATTTACAACCAAAATTAGTAGCCAATGTAACCAAATATCATATATTATTATGCCTAAAAGCTAGAAAAAAATATTTTAAAGTTGTCAATTTCATGTTATTAAAGACACCCCTTCATAACCAAGCTCATTAACTAATCTATTAGGACTAAATTTGATTATAAAAGTCTATTTTATATCTAAGAACGTTCTAAATATTCTCTTTTATAAATTTCATTAAGGGGCTTTATTCCCTCAATTAAAAGTTTGGTGTCTTAATCATCATTATCCTCCTTTAGAGCCTCTTCCTCATTATGAAATGATAAAATGTCAACCTTAGGGTCTCAATCTTCACCAATTAGTAGTTTTTTCTAGTTTAGATTGAAAAATTCGTTAATAAACATTTTGGCTAATTTGAATCTTTCTTGTTGCAGGATTGAAATCTATATGGATCCTAAGAACACCCCAAATTCACTTTTGATATCTAAATTTGTCTTTTAAATTTGGAACATGTATATAGCAAAAACTATTAAAAAAAACTTTCAGGTTTCCATTAGATGGTAAGTTATCAAACTACTTTTTATGTGGTGTTTTAACTTCTAGTGACTTAGTAGGTAGCATACTAAGTAAATACACTAAAGTATTTGCTCCTTATACCCAAAACTTCTTTAATACTTCTTTTTTGTCCATTATACTTCTTACCATCTCTATTATGCTTTTGCTTTTCCTCTTTATCACCCTATTATTCCAAGGAGAGTATAGAGAAATTTATTAGTGATTGATTCCCTCTTTGACACAAAATTCTTTAAACTCCTTGGAAATATATTAAAAACCATTATCAAATTGTAGTTACTTGAGTGAGCACCTTATTTCTTTCTCATTTCTTGCTGTCAACTTCTTAAAATTTTCAAATACCTTACTTTTATGTTTCATGAAATCAATCTTATGTTTGCTATGATCATTAATGAACATCACAAAATATCTACTTCCATTTAGTAAGACCTCACTTATAGGTCCATATATATCAAATTGAAGTAGATCCAACCTCTCTTTAGCTCTTTAAAGGGCATTTTCAAAAGCAAATCTTTTTAGCTTCCCAATCTTGGCAAACTTGACAAAGTTCATCGATTTTTATAACCTTGGGAAGACCTTGAACAACATCATTTTTGCTAATAAATTTCAATACACTAAGACTAACATATGTCAATCTATTGTGCCGTAATATAGAATAATTTACGGAAGAAACTTTAGGAAATTTTATAAAATTAGTCTCTCTAACAAATTTGGTTTTAACATTCTAATCAATTGAAAAAAGTTCAATCTTTATATAATCTTTCATTATTTTAACTCCTTAATGCATATCATTTTTTAATTAATTGACTAATAATGAATAGATTTTGATCAAGTCCAGGCACTAAAAGGACATCAATTGTTAATTGTTTATATGTTAAAGTGTTTACAACAGCACATCCTTTTCTTTTCACCTCTAAGACAACATCATTGTTTATTCAAACATTTCTTTAAAAGTTCTATCTAAGACTTTAAAAGAGACTCATAATGTACCATGTAGCATTTACAACTAGAATCTATAAACTAAGAATACTTGTTGGTGGAAGCAGCAAAGGCAACAATAATGAAAAAGGTTTCTTCAACTCCTTGTTCCTCTTTCTATATTATCTTATTATGTTGTATTGTCTCTTTTCTTTGCTTTTGCACTTATCTTCAATGTGTAATGTCTGATTATAAGCCCTAATTTATATCATACTTGAAGCATCAATAATTAGGAGTATGGCTTGTTTTCTTGTAATAAGAATGTGGTGAAAACTTACCTTCTTTTTACCCTCTAGCAAGATGATTCTTTTCTTTCTCTATTTATTTTTCTTATTATCCTTCTTTTTTCTTTTCTTTAACTTTTATTTACTTGGTTAGGTTTTCTGTTAGCCTTGAAATCTCTTTCAACATGTTTTTACTTTAACATTCTTATTTGCTCTTAAACTTGAAGAAAGTTTACAAGTTCCATTAAATTGATTTTCATCATGTCTTTGGACTCTCCAAAGTTGAAATCTTGGCCTCAAACCTCTTATGAATATTGATAAGGAATTTACCAATTATTCTTTTATCCTATAAAACTTCTCCAAGCAACCTAAGCTAGTTTATAACTTTGTTTTAGACTCATCCATGTTCAATAAATTGAAGCTTCTTTTATCCTTTTAGACCCTTGAAACTCCTATTTAATCTTGTTCTAAGCTTCTTTTCCAATCTTACAAGCTGTAATCCTCATAACTATTGCCTCCAAAATTAAAGATGTAAGATAGACAAAGCTTTATAACAATTTTCATTTTACTCACTATGCTTTTTCAGTTGATTTATTGTTAGATCATGTGGGGGTTAAGGTGGATTAGCCTCTGTCTTGAATACATCCCAAGATCAAAGCCTCTCAAATATTCTTTCATCTTGAATGCATAAATAAAATAGTTCTCCCCGCTAAATAATAGAGCTATTGATGTAGAGAAGTTTATAAAAACCATTTCAACAACACAAGTCTAAAATTATTGAATTTTCTTTAAAGAATAAATGTCATACTCTTTTGTTTTCCCTAACACAATCCTTTAATATCTTTAGGGCTTTGATACCATGCCAAGTTTGTAACCTTCATAGTGTTATGCTCTTAAACAATTATTATAACGACAGATAAAGCTAGTAAACAAATATTAGAGTGTTGCCTCTTTTTTGTTGCATAAAAAATAAGGAAAACTCCAATTTATTCCTCCAACTTTTACCTCAAATGCTTTTAAGTCCCTAAATTTTTATTTTTGCCAAATCAACCTTAAAATTTTAAAATATATCTCTTTATACATACATTTTATCGGCTGATATAGTTTAAGCTCCATGTGTTGTTAATGTGTTAACATGGTAAGTTCTGGTGATTATTGTTTATGAAGTTATTTTGTTGTCCTTCATTTAGTTGTTAGCAAAAAAGAAAAATCCCTACCATTATCATTTGCTCTAACAAAGAAATTGCTTCGTTTCCAAACTCATAGACTCCAAATCATATAATCATAGTTTTTTAATTAAAAATAAGACATTGAATAATAGAAAGCCTATATTGCCTTACAAAGTGTAAGACAGTTAATGTTACACCTTTCATAAAATTCATGTAAGCATATCCCTCCTAATCCAAATAAAAATAAAAAAGAACCATCTAAGTTACCACATTTGTCGTACATATCACTTAAAGTATTCCCAACATACACCACATTTGTCGTACATATCACTTAAAGCATTCCCAAAATACATACTCCTATCAAGCCCCTTGAGCAATCCTATACAAGTGAATGTCTTTATAAGCAATAAACAAGCACAAAAAGAAAACATCCATAAAGATCCCTATTTTCATTTCTTAATTTATCACAAATTTGCAAAGCTTATTTTGAAACCCTACCTAAAAATAACATGAAATTGACACATTCTGCTTAATTGAATCCTTACGAACCATATCGTCAAAGACCCTCTATTGTAATCTCAATACACCCATTCCCTATATAACATTTCATAAAACTAGTAGCCACAACAACGTCATTCTTTACCCACTTATCATCATACCCCCATAAACCTCCTTGCATTTCTTCAATGTCTTAAACTTTTCATAGGATTTAATAACAAATATGAATGTGAATTTTTTTAGATAAAAGCATAACATATTACTATAGAAAACAAGAGCTTAAAAAGGAACATGAATTTTTAAAAAACCTATTGTTATGGAGTTCCAAGTTTACATTTCTAAGGCTTTAAGATGTCTTAAAAAGTGTATCGTATGGGACAATGAACTTGTAACAAAGATAGCATAAAAGTAGATGAGTTGTAAAAATGAAAAAGTAATGTTGAAGGCAATTGATGACAATGTTGGCAGGGAATACGAAAATGCCCCATATTTTCTTATTTATACTAAATTTAATTCCATATTAATGGCATGTGGAGTTCAAGCTCTATTAATCGAAGATATATAGGTTTAAAGAGAGAATTTTTAGTAGTTTAAGGTCAATTTCATTAAAAAAAAAGAACTTCGGTGACTTAAATTCATATGAGGTAAAAGTTAGAGGTGTAAATTGAGCTTTTTAATAAAATAGGAATAATCATATATAAAAGATATGAGTCTAGTGCAATTTAAAGATAAACCATATTTTAAAAACATCCTAGAATCATGGATGAAAGATATGAAAATCTAAAGGATAATATAGGCAAGTTAATCTTGTCATATAAGTTTAGGGAACTAAACTAACATTATGTTTAAAATCAATATGGCCTAGCACACAGTCATATGTTAGGACATGTTTTTCTCTGGATACATGAAGTGCAGAAATGGTTTAGGACATGGTTATATTATGTCTATGTTCCTCTTTAAAAGTAAATATTAAAACATAGCATAAGACATGATCTTATATGTGCTTGTGTTCCTCTCTAGAAGAAAATATGTAATACATAGCTAGAACATGAGTGTGTTGATGCTCATATTCCTCTTTATGATTATTAAAACAAATTGGAACTAGACTTAAGGGAATGATGACTTTGATATTTCATAAAAATGAATCAACATCAACTATGATTAACTTTATGAAGCTTTTATATTAATCAAGTTATAATTTACATATGAATAATGTTCAAATTTTGTCGTAAAATAAAATAATTTTGCAAGATCTTTTATTATCTTATGTAGCTAATGATGTATAGCATATGTTGAAGACTATTGATGAAAAAAGAAGAGCACAAACAAAGGTGAAATGTACTCAACAATAAGATATGAAGGAGGAAAAGAAACTCCAAAAATTGGTAGTTAAGTACCTTATTATCTTATAAACTCCTTTAATTAACAAAAGATTAAATATTGAATCAACACCTTATTTCTTAATGTAGAACCAATAAGTTCATGTGATATTATTTTTAAAATGAGGCATAAATAGGAGAATTTATCTTGGAAGCAAAAGAACTACTAAAATTGTAACTCACAAGAGTTTATGTACAAAAGAACATATAGGTTATATCTAAAGATATGAAAAAAAAGCTTAAATATTTAGGTTCTTCGGACTTAAATAGCAAGGTTCAATAATGTCAATCCATCTTAAAATGGAAATATAACAATGTTGACCAAAGGATATTAAAATTAAAAGCATGTGTAAAAGATTAAAAAAAATGAAGATGCACTAAATATACATTGTTCTAGGGATTTATGACAATATTTTTAATAAAAAAGTTTAATAATTGGATTAGATATGTTTGAACATCATATTTGATAAGATATTATCTTGACTAATTATTTAATATTATCTCCTTTGTTTTGAATTTATTTTTATGCTTAAATGTTAAAATTAATGTTTGTTTTGTTTTAGGAGATACAAAGTAGATATTATCAAATTAGGACTCTATTGATGATAATCACAAATTTTTGGATAAAGTAAAGAGATTGATGCAGTAGATAAGGCTGATCACTTGAAGAGTTAGAGTCTAACTGGAAAACTTCTTCTTATCCTTATCATGTAGGAGTTTGATTTTGAATTTGTTTACATAGACATATTTACAAGTTAGAAATGGATTAGAAAACCCTATAAAAGAGACATTCCTCACAATAAAAAAGGGTTCTCTTTTCTTATGTTTTTAGTAATTCTCTGTATTTCTTCTATTTTTGTTATGGATAAACTCAATCTTTCTAATTTAAGGGGATTCAATACTCTAATTGTAACCTTGTAAGGTTTTGTGTTCTAAACTTTTATTCACATTTTAATTCAAGTATTTCTTATTTTGAGTTCTCATGTTTCATGAATGATTGATATTTGATTAATCTGATAACTTAATTTAATATTGATTATTCTATCGTTATCTAGGAATTCAGTGATCAGTAATTTTCATGAAAGATTGGTACAAGTAGCAAATAGGTTATTCGATACATTATGTACTCAATGAGCAGGAAAAACATAGATCACAAATAGAATTTGATACACACCAAGATGGCATAGATAACCTATAAAGTGAAAATATAGCACATAGAAAACACATAGGCCTAGCCTATGACTCAACGTATACTAGTTAGAAACCATATAGGCCTAGCCTATTAATCACTCATCCGGTGAACATAGGTTCCAATTCCAGTACACAAATGCATAAAACATCGTATGTATCAATCAAATCTCGTCATAAAACCAATATCAAGATAAGCCAAAATAATCATTTGTGACACCATTAGTTGGCCAAACTAATGTGTACACCCACCGATACTCGGTGTTGGCTTGACTTTCATCCGTGTTGAGTCTGAACTATAGTCGACAAGAGCATCATGACCCTAGGTGATGACCTTGTCGGTGTCCAGATCCTAGGTATGGAATCACCTACAAGTCCAGTAGAAAGGTGTCAATACGGGAACTCAAGTTTTATATTCCAGTGTCAAAGGTATGGGGTTCGCTTAATCAATTATGCCTAGCACACGATCGGCCAATCGTTTCCTCACCAATCATAAAAATCATATACAACAATTAAGTACAAAAATCAAGGAAGGCACTGTGCCTTTATTTATCAGTCCAATCGATAAAATGAAATCTTGTCATAGCCCTAAGACAAAAGAGAACAAAAACATGCATCATACATGACCCGATTATGCATATGTAAATTCTAAAACATTATCTCATAAAATAAAAGCCATCTTTTGTACTCCAAATGCATAGTTGTTCAAATCAATGTCATTTATTAAATACATAAGCATATTAGCATCCATTTGAAATTCAATTCTACTATGTGTTACCTAGGTTCAAAATTCACATACAAGTCATCATACTTGTCTTAGGATGTTCTAATCCTATTTGAGAAATATGGTTTTCTCAACTCACCTTAAAAGAAGGTATGCACTACCTTGCCTTCAAAAATTCTCGATACAAGCTCTTTGATTTCTAGCTTCCAAGTCTTTATACATAAAAAGACATATAATGAAATTATTACTTAAAAATAAATTTTATATTTATAAACCATCATATAAGTTTATAAAACACAATATCATTCCCTTTAAGCTATAGGATTCGACCATTAAACTTTTCACATGGTTACTTCCTTACTGTTCATATTAGCTTTTCTTTTACATTTTCTAAGGCATCTAATGCCTTTAATCCCACACTTACTCATTTCAACACATAATTAAGCATATCTTTATCCAAGTACATTAGGCCATTACTCATCAATCTAAGCAACAATTCAAGTTTACTTAGAGTAAACATGAAAGCCTCTTTCCAATGCACACCATTAAAATCTTTAAATCCTAAGCCAAGTTCACTTAGGCATTTTATCAAAAACCTAATGTGCATGACGTCCAAGTCTCATTTTCAATAATTTACCATAGTAATTCATGCTCCTATTATTTCATATAGTAACACTTCCAATCAATGACACATTCTACCACTCCATTCAAACCAATTCCCTTCATTTAAGCTACATTTATCAATTACACAACTCATTACATATATCCACTTCTTCTCCATCATTTTGACCCAACCTTATCCAACATACATCTTCTTCATTTTTTATCATCCATTCACATTATACATGCACAATTAACACCATAGAATTCATTTAAATCATCAATTTCAAAAGATATCAAAAAATTTACAACTTTCACCAAAAAGGGGCATTTTCGATTTTCACTTAAAGAACCCTCCCTATGACACATTTCATTCATCTAAACCATGTTTCATGCATATTCAAGCATGGAGAACAACATATCTTAGCACCAAACTCAACATCATAATGTAGAGAGAGATAAGATAAAATTTACCTATACTTTCCTTTAGTGATATCTTCAAATCTTTTGAGAATTTCTCAAATCTAATGACAGATTTGAGTTGTTGACCCCAAATTATCTTAGAGCACTTTTATTTGAGTTGAAGAATCAAAAACTTCGTGAAAATTGAGTGATGGTCGAAACTTCCTCTTCTCTTATTTTCTCCTTTCTTCTCCTTTTTTTTAATTAAAACTAAGTGTTTTAATGCCAAATAATGGGTTGCATAGCCGCACATGAAGAAGGGTCTAGAATTTGACTCTTCTTTGACCAAACATGATGAATTTACCTTATTGTCCTTAGTTATGTGAAATTACCATTATACCCTCCAAACTTTCCTAAATTTGCAATTAAGCTCAAAATTTGAGAATGACCAAAACTTTTATTTCCATTTTGGTCCTCGAACTTTTGAAAATTATAATTAAGCCCCTTAATTTTATAAAATTACAAATTGGTCCTCCAAGAATTGAAAAATTACAGTTAAGTCCTTTAACTTTTAACAATTCGCAAATAGGCCCTTATGTGCATCAACTTTTATAATTAAACTTTCTAAGTGTCCGATAAGTCTATAAACCATGTCTAATCACCTATAAGGCATTAGAACACAATTAATTCGACCACCATGGTCATATCCGTCTAATGGACTCAATTTCTCACACTTAAAAGCTTATATGTCAGAAATCTCTAAGATTTTACATACCGATAAACTCTAAGTTCATGTAAGGGTATATAACATTTTATATCACTAGCATACAAACCAAAAGGATTCAAATACATCTTTGAACTCATATACAACTATGTATATATCAATATACAGTAGTATTTCTAAATACAGGACAACACAAAAGGGCTCAAAAAGTCCGACGTTACAGAGAAGACAGTGAGTCGTTTGAGAAAAGAGACTAAGCAAGGAAGTGGTCATTCACCTTTAGACATGAAAGTTAAAGTAGATCTAACAATTGGTGAAGATTTTAATTTTCAAGAAGTGGATGAAAAGATAGCAAATCTCAACCTTAGAACATTTAGGGAGTTAGCGGCACCAAATTTGAATCAATAACCCTTATGCATTCATTTTCCAAATATTGAGGTAGATTTTGAATTGAAACCTGGTTTGATTCATTTACTGTCTATTTTTTGTGGTCTTGCAAATGAAGATCCATATAAACACCTAAAGGAATTTCATGTTGTTTGCTCTTGAATGAAGCCACAAGGGGTGAAATCTCAGGGCCTTTCCATTCTCATTGAAAGATAAGGCAAAAGAATGGTTATATTATCTTCCACCTAGCTCAGTGACAACATAGAACGAGATGAAAAGAATGTTTCTAGAGAAATTCTTTCCTACATCAAAAGTTACGAATATCAAAAAGAAAATATGTAGGATAAGACAAATTATAGAAAAAATTATATGAATATTGGGAAAGGTTTAAGGAGTTATGTCCAACTTTCTATATCATCAAATTCCCGATCAACTTCTAATTCAATACTTTTATGAGGACTATTGCCAATGGATCGAAGTATGGTCGATGCAACTAGTGAAGGAGCACTGGTAAATAAAACACCTGAGGTAGCTAGACAGTTAATATCAATTATGGCCAAAAATTATAAACAGTTTGGGATAAGGATGGATGGAGTTATTAAGTGTGTGAATGAGGTAAGTAACACACACCTTGAGGATAAAATTTCTGATTTAACTGCTCTAGTTTGTCAAATGGCTGACGTCAATTGCCCTTAACAAGAGTGTACGAAATATGCTTATTCTCTAGACATCCTATATATGCCCTACATTGCAACAAGACTCTCTTCAAGAAGCTAACGCAATAGGGGGCTTTGCTAGTCAACCTCAAAGAAAGTATGGCCCTTATTCCAATTACTACAATCCAAGATAGAGGGATCATCCAAACTTGAGCTATGGAAATCAAGGAGGCCAACAACAATATCAATCTCACACTTTTAAACAACCTCAAGATCCTAAATATGCTCAACCTCAATCTTCAAATTCAGATATGTTTTTAGATGAACTTGTTAAGGCACTTGCTAATAATACTCAACAATTTCAACAAGAAACAAGGGCAATCCTTCAAAACCTAGGAAATTAGATCACTCAATCAGCCACCTCATTAAGTAAATTAAAAGGCCAAATATAAGGGAAATTACATTCCTAAACGATGGTGGATCCTAAGGATAATGTGAGTGTAATGACTTTAAGAAGTGGTAAGGAAATTCAATCTGGAACTTCTTTATCAATGGAGGAAGAGAAACATGATGATGGAGAAAAGAAGGAAAAACTTCCAACTCAAGAATCAACAAAGGTAAAAAAAATGATTCATCTCCATCAATACCAATTAATGCACGTTTACCTCCTTTTCCTAGCAGGTTGACTAAACCAAAAGATGATGAATATGAAAGAGAAATCTTAGAAAATTTCAAAAAGGTGAAAGTTAATATACCAGTTCCGGAAGCCATCAAGCAAGTTCCGAAATATGCGAAATTCTTAAAGGAGTTGTGCACAAATAAAAGGAAGATGAAGGACAAGGAGAAAATAATTTTGGGTAAGAATGTATCAACTATGATAAATAGGAAATTACTAAAAAATGTAAAGATCTAGGTATGTTTACACTTCCGTATGTTATTGGTAATAGAAAAATTAAGTGTGCCATGCTAGACTTAGGTGTATCTATTAATTTTATGCCATACTCAATTTATTGAGCTTTAAATCTAAATTATTTGCAAGGAACTAGCGTGATTATCCAACTAGCTGATCGTTCGAATATGCATCCTATTGGAGTTATTGAGGATGGTTTAGTCCAAGTTAATGGTTTGGTATTTCCAGTGAATTTTACAAATTAAAAATGGATGGAGATAATGTGGAACACTCTGGCTTCAATTCTATTAGGTAGGTCGTTTATGAAGATGACTAAGACGATAATCGATGTGCACGAGGGTACTCTTTCCATAGAGTTTAATAGAGAAATAGTAAAGTTCAACATTTCTAAAGCAATAAAGTACCCAAATGATTTTCAATTCGTTTATCATATGGATATTGTGGATTTATTTGTGTTGGATATGTTTAAGGAAGAAAGTGATGAAGATGAGTTTGAGCTTAAGGATAAATCGGAAGTGAACAAGCAAATTTATGAAACTTGTGAAGTTATAGAATTGTTATCAGTGATGCTAATCGATTTGGAAACTTTGAATGATAAACTCATTATAACTCACAAGAAAATTTAACCTTCTATTTTGCAGGTTTTGAAGATAGAAATAAAGATGTTACCTGATCACCTAAAGCACGTCTATTTAGATGATGGAAAGTCATTACCCAGAATCATTTAAAAAAGGTTAACTAAAGAGCAAAAGGACGGGCTAGTAGCACTACTTGAGAGTACAAAATTGCAATTAAGTAGAAGTTGGAGAGGAAAAAGCCACGCCAAGCATAACAATGTTAAACAATTGCACTTTTTAAGAGGCAACCCAAAATATGATAGTTCTATTTCTTTTTGTTTTAGTACTTTCTAGGATGCATTTGTTTATTTTTTAAACATAGATTATTGGCCAAAAAATAAATAAAAATAAAAATAAAAAATTCAAGATTACTAAATCTTATAAGGTGACATCTCGCCTTATGTGATTTAGTGTTCTGGAATGAGGATCTTAAAATTCCAAACCACTAAATCTAATAAGGCAAGACCTCCACCATAAGGAGAATAGGAATTAGGGATGGAAAAATAATGACGGAAATCACACCATCGTAAATTACCGACGGAATTAACATGTTCGTTGGAAATATTGGCAGGAAAAAATAATTTAGTGACAGTCACAATACCGTCGGAAAAGAAGCGTGGGAATTGATGGCGAGTGAATGTAGTTTGATATTACCTAGGGGATTTACCGATGGAAATTTTCGTCGGTGAATTAAAAAACCTATACGACATCGTCTGCTTGTAGTTGAACGTTATTAAGTTGAAGAAAATGACGTTGTTTGGTTTAACACCAAACGGCATCGTTTTGATAATGTTATAAACCTCCCAAATCAGTTCCCCTACCATCGGCTCTCCTTCTCTATTCTTGTCCTCCCTGCTGCGTCTACGTCTTCTCCTATGGTGTGTCATTGTAAGTTGGTCGTCTGTTATCGTCGGTGTCATGGCACGGTGGTGGTGCATCGGAAGGGGTAGGTCTTCTCCCACCATTTGACTTTGATTTCCTTCCCACCCCCACCTGTACATATGCCGTTAATAATTTGAATTTTTTGGGGTATGTTTGAGTTATTTGTTTGGTATGTTTGAGTCTTTTTTGAATGAGTAACAACATTTTAGGTTGAAATGTTAGTTAGAAGGTTAAGTTATCAATTGAAGTTGGGATGAATTGTTAATGCATATGAGGTGTTTGATGAAATGTCTCTTGTTAGAAATTTTTGTTAATTTGTGAAGATGGAGTTGATTTGTATCAGAGAATGAGTTTATGGGTGAGCGTACATGCATACTTAGGGGTCACGTATAATAATTGAAGAAGATAATTGTCACTTGTATAATTAAGCTACATTAAGAAGCATTAAGATAGTTATATACTAGAGACCCTAATTAAGTACCCTAGTAAATATTGGAAAATATGAAATAAACACTTTATGCATGGTATTTACATTATAATTAGAATCATTTTGCATTCTTAAGAATAATGCTTAAATTCATGATAAGTATAGCATTATACTTAAGACTTTTCATATGTTTTCTAATATCGCCTAATTCCTCCTCTAAGCCGTTCTCTTAGGGTAGAATGATAATTCCCATCTCTAAATTAAAATGGAAACTAGGTAACTCTTGCTCCTCTTTTATAACTTAGATTATGTGGATGAATTATATCTTAATTAAAATTGATTAGACTTTGATATCGATTAAGACTCAACCTCTTTATATGAATAAAAATTTATTGATTAAACTTACCCTTTTCAAATAATTAGGCATTTTAAGTAAACTTAAGGCCTATAAGCCTAAAGAAGGATGACGAGTTGTAAGTTATAATAGAACATTGTTCCTTAAGCATTAATTCATAAACCAATATATGTATGCTAAAAACAAGCAAGAAAGAAACATCAACCTTTAGATATCCATCTTATGTTTAACGCCTTCATCATAAGACACATATGAAGACTTAAGAAGAATCTTTATCTTCCTTTAGCAGATTCATTAGGCTTATTCCTAGGTAAAATTTCATTTGAAATACATTTATCCCTCGTAATATATATATAAAAACTTCAACGAACTGTAGGGGATAAATTATCATTTAATCTTAACTGTTAACTCAAGTCAATCTCAATTATCCATCCCTCTATATAAGGTGCATGATGTCAACATGGTTCACTTGATAAATTTTTATAATTGTCGATAAAGAAACTATCACATAATCTTTGGTTATTAAAACAATTATAGATTATTGTGGCCTTTAGAGGGCTAATCTCTTATCTGCTTCACATACTTTTTAATTCATATTTAAATATTTCATACACATGAAATATACTTTAGAATCAAATGTCACATAATACTTTAGAATCAAATTTACATGTAGAGATATACTTCATTTTCACTTCATCTCATACGACTATATCCTTCATACATTTATGCTTAGCATCTTCATACTTAGTTTTGTAATAAAATTTGAAATGTTTTGTATAAGTGATTGATACTTGACTATCATATTTGATTAGTACTATATCAAGTTAGTTTTAGTAATTTCCCAATGAACTAAGAAATGGCTAAATAAAACCGTATATTGTAATGCAATTAAAAATCCATTAAATACAACTTTCATTATAGACAAAGTAATACATGATTATTTCTTACAACTCTGATGTTGTACCATTATTGAATGAGAAAACAAACCTTATGGTAGATGTTCTTCCACCTAAATCTCATCTCCAATTTCTATCCACATAACTTTATAAACCTAAGTCATTACCTTAATAACATAATACGTAATCATGTATACCTTTTATTCTGCCTCAGTATTCTCTTTACTACTTTTAATGAGTATGAGATGGATTTAACTAATATATGCTCATAGTTTTAATATTATAGCCAATACTTAGTCTTTTACATATCATTTACAT
>JANSVA010000218.1:11064752-11081906 GCA_025504915.1 Erythroxylum reticulatum | reverse complement strand
AATTTGCAACTACTATAAATGAAAATGTTTCTGAATAAAAGTGGGCCCAAATTTGCGATTATTGATTTTCACGTACGCTTAAAAAAAGTTTTATACTGAGTTTTTGACGAACTAAGTGATATAGCACGCCACCCTCACGGGGCACGGACTCGGATATCACCATCGATGTTGGGTTCGGGTCATGCGGGAATGGGGTGTTACATGTCACCAATAATTGTTTAAATAAAAAAGATCTTTTGGGATTTTAGTATATTGTATAAGTCTATACTCACAGTATTGTGAACAAAAAGAGTTATTAATTCCCCCTATATATAGGTGGCTGTTGGTTGCCTTTTTTACTCATTATTTGTTTATTTAATGCAATTAAACCATTTTGAAGAATTTTCAATTATCTAAGTTTAAAGCAAGGAAAAACATCAAACTTTGAAATTCCAAACTTAATAATTATTTTTTATCAAAATAAAAAGGTGTTCTAATCTATCATACATCAATAGAATGATCAAATCCTATCTCACTGGATCTACTATATTGATTCAACATTATGCTTTAGTGAAGTATTCTTAAGATAAAAATCTCCTAATGTTATAAGAGTGTGTAATATTAGCCATTTTGGTGTAAACGATACTAAGTATTACAAATAACTCATTGATCGAGTATCTAATATATGCGATCTTACACAAGATACAACCATTTCTTTAAAGACTTAAGAGAAAATAGCTCGAGCAAGATTAATATAAATAGTTTAAAGTGAAAAGGACATTTTACTATAGTCAACAATAGATCGAGCAATCACTTATATGTTTAGAATAATCTTATTAAGTTTATTTGATCCTTAACTATTAGTTGGGAAAACTAATAAGAACTAATATCAAAACTATGAACAATATTTATAAATAAAGTAAATAATAGTGATTAGGGATTATAATGTTGAATGGTATAGCTCAAAATGGTAAAAGTTATTATTCCATATCCTTTTTTAACGTACCTTTCTTTTTTACAAGAAAAACAATTTTATTAGTCTAATGAGAATTTTTCTAAGGATAAATTAAGGGAAGTTAGTATGATAGGCATAATGAATCTTGATTTTAGGGAATATGTTTCATAAAAGGTGTAAGAATTGGTTGAAGTAGGCTTGACTCTCTAAAGTTTTCTGTAGCCATACATTTTATGTGAGACTTATTTTAATTAATGAATATATACGAGAGAGAGTTTATTCAAAGGTTTTTGCTACAACACTTCCCTTAACACAACTTAAAAATATCAATTGGTATCAAAGGTTCTTTTTATTAAATGATATATGAGTTAGAGGGAAGGTTTCTTAGAAGTGTTTGTGAGTGGAAGAGATTGACAAACATTGTAAGGGAGTAAAATAGTTTCAAGCCTCATTAAAACAAGTCTATTTTTTTAAGGTAAGGAATAACAAGGATGGGCTATTAAAATAAAGGCATACTTGAAAGCTTTCAACTTGTTGGATGTTGTGGATTAAGGAGTGGAATATGTTCCAGCTAGAGCGAATGCCACCTTGAATGAGATTAGAAATATAAAGAATTGATTTTAAGAATCCTAAAGGCACTTGCCTTTATTTTACATATCTACAGGCTATTTTTACAAGGATAATGACCTGTGAACCAAAAAATGAAGCATAGAAAGATTTGAAAGAAGAGTTTGGAGGAAGTGAAATGGTAAGAATAGTTAACTCGTAACTCTAAAAAGGGTGTTTTAAATGCTTAGAATAAAGAAAGGGAAAATTGTTAAGGATTATTCTATAAAGTTATTAAAGCCTGTAAATAAAATAAGCTTGTTTGGTGAATTTTCCATATAGGTAATGAAAATGTTAATTAGCTGACTTGTAAGATTTGAAAAACAATCTCACCCATTAAAGAGTTAAGTGATCTTAAATCTATTTATATCTGAGTTAATCAGAAAGTTACAAGCTAAAAGAGTATAGGTTAAATATTAGAGATAATGAAGTGGTAGAAAGATAAATTGAAATGAGATACAATAGAAAGATGTAAGGTGATATAATTAGAAAAAACAAGGTATCAATGCTTGAGAAGAAAACAATAAAAGGGGGATAGCTTCCACCATACAATATTTGTCAAAGAACTAATCATCAAGAGAAGTAATGTTGGTATAGAGGCAAACCACGAATCCAATATAGATTTTGTAAAAAAAATGCATACAAAAAATTATAGTAAAAAAAAGTAAAAGACAATAAAGAACACTCCAACAATAACAAAAAATGACGACTTTAAAAATGTACCAAAAAGGAAGGAGGCTATTTATGATTTCAAGTGTATCAAAATCAGTCAATAGAGCCACATGGTTTATAGACAATTATTTTACTAGTTACATGTAAAATGATGTGCATCTATTTAGCACGCTTAACAAATCGATCAATGTAAAGATTAAATTGGGGGAACAATAATATAGTTGAAGCACAAGGAAAGGAATATGTTATTATTCACATTAAATATGATATTTTTAGGTCATTATCTACGTAGTATTACACATATACTTTTTAAAGGTTATTCTCTGCTATTTAAGGGAAGTTATTATAATATCTATGATCTTGATGATTGTTTGTTTATTAAAGTAAAAAAATTATGGATGAAATTATTTATTTAAATTGGAAATTATAATTTAATAAGGTTAATTATGCTAGTATAGATCAATAAGACCTATGCCATAGGAGGTGTGGCCATTTTAATTGTATGACTTTAAGGGATATGTATGCTAAAGGTCTAATTTACATGAGATTTCAATTGAAAACAAAGTTAGTGGGTGTTAACAAATAGGGAATGAACATAGACAAGCATTTCCTAAGATGCAACATAAAGAGCAAGAGAGAAACTTGAATTAGTCCATATTAATGTATATGGACTAATACAAGCACTCTCTTTTAGCCTAAATAAATATTATGTACTTTTTGTTGATGATTTGTCAAGCATGACTTATGTGTATTTTATGAGCAACAACTCTCTAGTCTTCTCAATATTTAAAAAATGTAAAGCCTTAGTTGAAAGACAAATTGGTTGTATGTTTAAGGAACTTCATTTTTAAAAAATGCACTGACTATTCTCAAAAAGTTCAAAACGAAGAGATGTAAGTTTGTATCAACTCCACTAGTCCATAACAAGAAGATCTCAAGAGATAAAGGACGAAAAAAGTATATCCAACTATTTATAGAACCTTAATTGGCAACTTTTTTTAATTGACAGCAACTAAACTAGACCTTATATTTATAATTAGTCTTATATCCTAATTTATGCATGCTCATAATAAATTTTATCTTTGTGTTACTAAAAGAACATTCAGATATATCAAAGAGATTGTAGATTATGAATATGATTTAGAAAGGAGTAAGGAGTTTTGAAAGAGTTATTCTAACAATAATGGACTAAAAGTGTTGAAGATATAAAAAGAAGTTTAGGCTATGTTTTTTCACTTAGCTTAAGAATGTTCGTATGGAATTAGAAAAAAGGAAGTAGTGGCTCAGTTCTATATAAAAGCAAAATATATCTCAACTACATAAATAATTGACCAAACAATAAGGTTAAGGAAAATTTAAATGATTTAGACTATAAACAAATAAATGTAATAATCATTATGGTGGACAACAAATCAACAATATCTATAGCTAGAAAACTAGTGCAACACAAGCATACTTAGTGCCTGTTTGGTTAAGCTTTTGGAAGCTGAAAAAGTACTTTTTTCTACCGCAAAAGTTATTTTTCAGAAAAATGAGTGTTTGGTCGTACAATTCAAAAGCACTTTTTAATAGAAATAGTCTTTTTAAAAACTGAAATACAACTTTTTAAGAAGCTCAAATTTGTAGCTTTTTAAAAAAGCCCCTTTATTTTGGCTTTTTCGGGTAGACCTTATTTTGCATCACTTACGTTTATAACATTTGGTATTCGGTTTTGTCTTCCGTCAAACTTCCATCTTTTGCTTTTGACTCTTCACTTTTTTTGGCAAACCCACCGACTTCTCTACCCATCTTCTCAAGGGACACAGCCATCTTCTCAAGGTTTGCAAACCCATCACAGGCTATGTTTTTTCACTTAGCTTAAGAATGTTCGTATGGAATTAGAAAAAAGGAAGTAGTGGCTCAGTTCTATATAAAAGCAAAATATATCTCAACTACATAAATAATTGACCAAACAATAAGGTTAAGGAAAATTTAAATGATTTAGACTATAAACAAATAAATGTAATAATCATTATGGTGGACAACAAATCAACAATATCTATAGCTAGAAAACTAGTGCAACACAAGCATACTTAGTGCCTGTTTGGTTAAGCTTTTGGAAGCTGAAAAAGTACTTTTTTCTACCGCAAAAGTTATTTTTCAGAAAAATGAGTGTTTGGTCGTACAATTCAAAAGCACTTTTTAATAGAAATAGTCTTTTTAAAAACTGAAATACAACTTTTTAAGAAGCTCAAATTTGTAGCTTTTTAAAAAAGCCCCTTTATTTTGGCTTTTTCGGGTAGACCTTATTTTGCATCACTTACGTTTATAACATTTGGTATTCGGTTTTGTCTTCCGTCAAACTTCCATCTTTTGCTTTTGACTCTTCACTTTTTTTGGCAAACCCACCGACTTCTCTACCCATCTTCTCAAGGGACACAGCCATCTTCTCAAGGTTTGCAAACCCATCACAGGTGTGTATTTTATGTTTACGTGTTTTACGTCTTCTGTTGCTCTGCATGTTTTATGTTTACGTGTTTTACGTCTTCTACTGCATCTGCTCTGCATGTTTTACGTTCTGCTGCTCTGCCTCCACGATTTATTTTACCTGATCTCCTGTAATACTATTTGGCTCAACTTCCAAGGTCTCAGGGTATAGGCCTGACGAGGGCTGGAAATGTGTGATGGGTTATTATGCAGAGGGTTAAGGTTGGCTGAGGTTTTAACTTTTGTAGCTTCTTTTGATAAATAGGAAAAGTTTTGTCTGACAATAACATTGTTTCTGACATTGCTAAGTTAGTATAACGTTAATGATCAGTGTGTTGTCAAAGTGGGCAAGGAGATAAGCTCCAAGAATAATAATAATAATAAGTCCAGAGGAAGATAAGAAGATTGAAGTAGGATGAAATAGTTAAGGAAGCCAAAGGTCAGTAAGAAACTATGAATAAGAGTAGAGTGTAAAGAGGGCTTGGAGTGGATGAGAGCTTGAAGTAGACAAGACCATACATGGAGTGCAATTTAGAGAGAAGCAAGATCTCCTAACAATTTACTACTATGGAATACAATTATTAAAGCGTATGCTGAGAGTTCTAAAGATAACTATTGAAATATATCACATGTGTGCAAATTCCTTTGATTTCGACAGACACTTATTCCTTTCTTTTGAAGACTATGGCTACGATGGGTGATGATAAAATAGGTAAAAGGTTCACTCAATTGCATATGAAATGTTTGAACTAATGCCACAAAGAGATCTTATCTGGAAGCATTGAACAAGTAATAGAGTTATTAGTGAACAAGCATTGAACAAAGAGATCTTATTTCGGAAGGAAGAATATTAGTTTTGTTAAAAGATCACATTCACTCCCTCACCTTGGAATGTAATAGAGTTATTCATTTTTCTTGATGTATGCTAAACAACAATTAAAGATGAGTGCTTTCCTTAACTATTTTGTTAGAAATTTAAAATTATTACTTCTCTTTTACTGTTCAACATTTAACTTTCTATTTTGCAATTTGAGCATATACCTGAAAATAATAATTGATTTTGTACCTGACTGTTTCAACTGAATTTTGGTAAAAATGAAATGAAATTCTTTTTCAAATCGTTTTTTTCGGTTCAAGTACTGAACCTCAATAATTGTGGTGTTGTTTAATTAGTAGTGCAAAACTACTAGTTAGTATTAATTAGTAGTGAAAAACTCAAACAATAAACTAGAAAGTAAAGAGTTCGATAGAAAGAGTTGGAAGAGATGTGAGTGGAGAGCATGTCATTTGGTTATGCTTTTGTATTTTCTTATACTTGCTTAATCTTGCTTGATTTTCTACGGTTATGCTTTTATATTTTCTTATACTTTCTTAATTTATTGTTATATGTAGTAGGAATTTTGTTGTTGATAGAAAATGTCAAATTCAAGTCAAACTATTCAAGGTGGGGATAAATTGAAAAAAAGGATTAAAGTGGAGTGGAATGATAGAACTCTTGAAATTCTAATCGAAATTTTTGTGAAAAAGACATTAGCTAGAAATCGACCAAATGGTCACTTTAATAAGATTGGATGGAAAAATATAGTTTCAAAGTTTGCTCATAAAACTAAGAAGAATTATGAATACAAATAATTTAAGAATAAATGGGATGGATTAAAAAAGGATTGACAGCTTTGGATAAATTTAGTAGGTAAGGAAACTAGACTAGGATGGGATCCTACTAATCAAACTATTGATGCAAGTGACGAATGGTGGGAAAAGAAATTGAAGGTAAGTATTTAAGCTTTAGATTTATAATGTTCTAATGTTACTTGATAGTTTAATAAAATGGACTTTGCAATAAAATGGTTCAAGAAAGATTTTAACATTCTGGTGAAACAATTTCTAGATGGATTGAAATAGTATTAGAGGTTGTTTCACGTATGTCGATTGATTTCATCAAACCAAAAGATCCAACTTTTAGAGAAATTTCAAGCAAAATTAAAGATGATAGAAGGTGTTAGCCTTATTTTAAAGACTGCATTGGAGCAATTGATAAAACACATATACCAGTTGTTGTTCCAAGGTCCAATCAAATAAAAAATATTGGGAGAAAAGGCATTCCTACACAAAATGTAATGGTTATATGTGATTTTGATATGTGCTCCACTTTTGTTTGGGCTAGTTAGAAAGGCACAGCACATAATGTTCGAATTTTTATGGAGGCTTTGCGTAATGATAGATTACACTTCCCTCATCCACCTAGAGGTTTGTGACGAATAACTTAATACTTTTTATTTATTCTTAATAATTCAGTGCTTCTTTATTTATTTATTTTTTAATTTGGAATGTAGGAAAATATTATTTGGTAGATGCAAGATATCCTTCCATGCAAGGTTATTTAGGACCATACAAAGGAGAGAGGTATCGTCTTCCTGGTTTTCGACGCGCTAGTCTTCTAAGAGGAAAGAAAGAAATATTCAGTCATGCACATTCTTCTTTAAGATGTACAATCGAAAGAACATTTGGT
Source organism: Erythroxylum reticulatum (assembly GCA_025504915.1). Classification (NCBI taxonomy): domain Eukaryota; kingdom Viridiplantae; phylum Streptophyta; class Magnoliopsida; order Malpighiales; family Erythroxylaceae; genus Erythroxylum; species Erythroxylum reticulatum. The sequence continues at coordinate 11,074,719 of JANSVA010000218.1, read as the reverse complement.
GTATGAAAAAATAGGCGGAAAATTTTACGTCAAATGCCCAATTTTTCTTTTCCAAAGCAAGTTAAAATTGTAATTGCTTCAATGGTCATTCATAATTTTATAAGGTTAAATACTCAAAAGGATGAAGAGTTTTCTCCCTATGATGAAGATGATGAATTACTTCCTACAAATGAAGAAATCAATGAAAATGAAGAAGTTGAAGGAAATCATTTAGACGAGCCACAAAATAACAAGATGAATGATTCGAAGGAACATATTGCAAATCTTCTTGTATTACGATAAAATGCATAGTTTATTATGTATTTAACTATTTACTCAGTTTGAATATTTATTTTGGGATTATAATATTATTTAACTTTTTACATGTTTTAATATTTATTTTCATATTAATTTTATTTCCTACAAGAAAATGAGACATCTCTTTAAATAATTTCCCACAAGATGGTTATCTAAAATTTCTTACAAGATGGTTATCTAAGAAATAGGTACCCGTAAATATAATATATTGTACTTTGCATATTATTTAGTATACTTTAAATATTATTTATATGCATAAATAATTTTATTACAAAATAAAATATAGTTAAAATTAATAAAAGTGATTTTTATTTTTATGATGCCAAACAATCTACTGTATGAAGCTCTTTTTAAAAAGCTATTTTTTAATTGACAGTCAAACAGTCAACTGGCTTTTTAGAAAAGCTCTTCTCAGAAAAGCTCTATTGAGAAAAGCTCAACTAATAAAAGCTTTACTGATATAAGCTCATCCAAACAGGCACTTAGCATATTAATTTGAAGTTTCATGTAATTAGATGGGAGAAAAAGATGAAGAAGTTCGTTTTACTCAATGTAGGTCATAGGAGCTAGTTGCAAACATCATGACCAAGGTTGTTTCAAAAGGAAAATTTGAAGTTCCAATAGCGAAGTTGGTAGTTTTTAAGAAAATTCTCAAAGAGAAATGTTAGTCTAAAAAGAATTTTCTAAATATCTCTTTAGTTATGAAATCTTTTTGTATGCTAAACACAAATTAAGGGGAAGTTATTATGATAGGTATAGTGAATTCTCATTTTTAAAAATATGTTTTATAAAGGTATAAAGTTTTATTGAAGTAGGTTTGTCTCTCAAAAGATTTTTCTAAGCATACATTTTATATATATAACTTATTCTAATAAATGAACCTATAGTGAAGAAATTTATTTAAAAATTTTGTTGTTGCTTATTCCTTAACAGAACTTAAAAATATGCAATTATGTTTCAGTTTTCAATTATGCTATAGGGAATGACTAAAATTTCATATCACTAAAGTTCTAATTTCTTAATATTACTATATTTTGTTTTTATAATAATATAGTTTATTATATTTTCATAATTTCCATAACAATAATTAATGAGGACGGAATTTGTTCTTATAATTGATATTTTAAAAACAATTAATAGATATATAATTAAGATAAAATTTATTAATACGTAATAATATTTTAAATTATTTATTCATGCTATAATTGTTATTTATTAAATTGTTTGGATCTTGTTGAATTCAACATCTAGTCAAGTATTTATCATCTTATCATCTCAATTAAATATTCCCATTTAGAATATTAAACATTGAGTATTATAAACTTGTAATGGTTCATAATTCTTCTCCGACAAAATGGTTGTTCACTATCACATATATATTTCAACTCCAAAATTAAAGAATATAATATAGTTATAATGATTTTTTTCAATTTACTGACAATAAAATGTAGATTGGTCAAATAATTAAAATATTGCTATAATAAGCAATTCATATTAGCTTATACTGAAGATACTTTTTCCAATTGTTTGTTTGTATATTTTGCCTTTCTCTCATAATATAAATTATTTATTTTTCTTTCCAATCAACAATTTCCTCTTGTCCTTATCTTTAGTCTTTGTAAGACATAAAAGATACTATGATCTCTTTACTTTATTAAATACAGAAAGTGTATGCATAAGAAGTTAATCAAAAGTTGAACAAAAGGGTGAAATTTTATGTAGATGTATTTTGTATTGGTTTATACTCTACAATCAATATATTGGTTATAGTTTAGTGATAATTCTTTAAAGACATTCTTTATTTTATACATATAAAGATGTATATGATAAATTTCATGGGATAAATATACGATACAAATAAAATCATGAGGAGATCATAATTATAAGATTTATATTGCATTTATGTATTATCCCTACATTGTTCCTAATTATTGTTTTTATTGAAACTGGATATTAATAAAATATCAAGAAACTAATATACATTATGTTTCTTCCTGAAGGAAATAGTCGATCTCTTATACTAAAATATGGAGATACTTAAACAAATATATAAGTACTTGTTAGATATCAAGTTCACTAAATTGACCCCATATGAAAATTTTATTTAGAACATTAATTGTATATCTTTGAAAATTCTCATTGTGATGATTTCCTTTGACTTGTAATCTCTAAAATATTTTATTAAGGATTTCTATATTTTAATGCTATTTATAACATATTCTTGTCAATAGTAAGTGAGTAGTTCGTTAGATATAGTATAAATATATGGAAGCAATTAAGTGATTAATATATAATTCATTACCTTAAAGTGATGTAAAGCACATGTGCAACTATGATAGTTGAGTTAAGTCAGTTTAAAAAATGAACTGAGTAAAACGATAAAGGAAATGATCAAACTTCATAATAAGATATGCATTATAATTCATGTTTTATTATATTTTGTGTATTAATCATGTTATAGAATTTAAAATGATGCTACTTTTGAAAAATCCAGCAAAAAGTTTTCACTGTCAATTTTCCATCATTATATATACCCTATGTGAAAATATTTAGTAAAGCTAGAATAAGGGATCACTATAAACATGGCCACAAAAAAATAAAATTGAAGAGAAAACTGGTTTGTGACGTACGTGGACAAGGTTGCTGCAATTACAACAATTCCTCATATTATCCATATATCTAAAATTAAATTAAAATCGTCTCACCATATAGTAAGTGTCATATTTTAATAAACATTATTTTTTAAATTAGATAAAAATGAAGTACATTTTTTAGATATTCTTGTTTAATAGCTAATAATATATTGAAAAATAAAAAATATTAAAGATTTGTTCACCTAACAAATAAATGATATATGTGACTATGACATTTTTAAGGACATAATGTTTGAAAATTATGCAAATGGTATATACTAAATTCTTGCAATAACTATTTAAGAAATTTTAATAAAATACAATAATTATTTATCTATTTTGTTACATATTAAAATTTCTTAATAAATTTCTTTAAAAAATTAAAAAACATGTTTTTCTAAAATTTTAAGTTCGTTATTGATTCCTTCTATAGATAATAAAAATATATGTATAGAAAAGAATTTTAAAGTACAATTCTTTTTTTTTTTTGGTACATGTCTAATAGGGTAAATATATAATGTAATAACAAAATTTTTAAAATGTAATTCAAATCTGTGCAATTTGCAGTGGTAAAATTTCTAAGATCAGCTAACCTCGTCCTGGATAACATATCATCAGTTTTTTTTCATAATTTCTTCACTATACTCATATGGTAACGACACATTTTCTAGTCAAAAAAATAAATAGTTTTAGATATAGAAGATTTATTGATAACTAGAGGTGGTAATAATAGTCTAATTCAATTTGGTTCGATTCAAATTAAAGTTAATCAGAATCGAATTTGAGCTTTCTTTTAAAGAATTTGTGATCCATCTTTACAATTCGGTTTAACTCAAAACATGATTGTTTTATTCAAAACTCAGCCATCACCAAGCACTACTTTATCAATCCTGAACTTTGAGAGAAAATGCTTAACCATAGTTGTCTCCAAGAATACATCCTAAAAGATTTGGTTGTTTATCTTCTCTACATTTTTAGTGAGATTTGAAAGGATATAATTTTTTTTTTTGGAAGATGGATTGTTGAAATAATTGCATTCGTTATACAATATTAGAATATTTTGATTCTTACTGGAACAATTTTATTATTATTGTTGATGGTGGTGATAGTGATTTTCAAGTTGACAAATAATAGAGTAGTCGGAGATTGAGGTGAAGAGGAAGATGGGGTTGTTTGAGACTCAAATGGCAGCGTTAGTAATAGGCAATAACAGTCAGTGCGCTCAAACTTGGAGCCACTCCAATTCCAATCAAGCTCGGGTTCTAACCAGTAGCTCAAAACTGGATTGAGTTTTAACTTTAACTCGAACTGTCTACACAAGACCTTAAGATGGGTTCAAATAGTCTTAAACTAGATCCATTATTATACAGCCAATGTTTTAAACCATATTATCCCGTTAAATAATTAGTATATAATAAATAAGAACTATAAATTATAAAAATAAGTAAAAATAAAACAAAAATAAAAAATATATTAATAATTCCTATTAATATATAATAAATCTAATAATTTAAATTAAGATTGAATCTAACATAAAATTTAAAATGATAATAAAAATAAAAATTATATTTCTATATCATCATTTATTTAAAGACTTATAAAGTTGAAGTATGCTTAAAGAAAGTCAATAAAAAGTACTCTAATTTTATTTTAACTTCTTTTTTAATGTTATTTAAACATACTTTTTATAGTTTAAATATTTTTTTCAACACATTCTTAACTTATCTTAAGCTAAATTACTCATATACTAATTAATAATTTAATTTATTAAAAATTCATAATAAAATAATAATTAGTTTTTAACAATAATAATTTTAAAATAAAATATAAAGAGATAAATAAAGAACCTTATTTTTGAAATATATAATTTATTAGTAAGATTAAACAAATTTAATATTTTTAAGGATAAAATGGTAATTCGTTTGTAACAACAATAAGTTTAAACGAAATTTTTAATTAAAATAAAAAGAAATAAACAAAGAATATAAATTTTGATAATTGCAATTTATTGTTTAGATTGTGTGAGAGAATTAGGAAGAAAAATAAACAATAAATTCATTAAAATGTCAAAAAAATATGAAAAGATTTTTAAAGCTAATAATGAATAAGAGAAAGAAGTATATCTTATATTAGGAAAGACGAAGCTTGTGAATTGCTTAATTAATATATGAGCGGTTTCTCGAGAAAAACCAATAATAATAACATTTATTTTCTCTTTTTTGTGTTATTTATTTTTTCAAAATTTGGTTCTTCATTGTTCAAGAAAATCGGTCAATTTTTCTCAAAAAAAAATCGGTCAATTTATTATTTAACTAACCAGTTTTTCTTATAAGGGGTTATAAATATAAATCGGACTGAAAATTATGTTGGTTTGTTCTGATTCAGTTTTTAAATCCTTAGTGACAACTTATAACACTACGAGTAGGGATGACAGCTAAGCCTGGCTAACTAGAAGTCAACCAGTTAGGCCCAACCTTGGGCTCAAATTTTTTAGAAAATTGGGCCTTAGGTCAGATTTAGGCTTAGGCTACGCAGGTTCGGTCAGCCTGAGACTCGACCCTTATCAGAAAATAATTTAGTTTTAGCAAAACGACGTTACTTTGACTTTCTAATTTTAAAAGATTTTTTTCCAGCAAGTTCGAACTTTAATTGGGCTTCTTCAGGCCTAATCAGTTGAGGCCGAGGCCCAGTCTGACCCATTATCATCCCTACCTATAAGATCCATTCAAAATAAAATATCATCAAATTATTTCGTATTTTTTTAATTATACAGATACTTATTTGAGGTAACATGGTTGATACAAAATAGAGTATTATCTAAAAAATGATAGGCATAAAATTAGAATATTCAATAAAATGAATTGTTATCCACTTAATAGTATTAATAATAATTTTAGAATAATACATATAATAAAGGTCCTTACCTCCCATTTACTTAACTACTTATTTTACAGGAAGGTCTCCTTTGGTAATCAATAAAAGGAATCAGAATTAAAAAATGAGAATAAGAATTGAAATAAAAATGGAATTATTTATTATGCATGCTTAATAAGGAATTAAATAAAGTCGATAATTATGTTAATATTAGAAATGCTAATGATAAATTTTTTTAGTAATATTTATTTTTATATGATTTATTTTATATATTTTATAAATAATTAATCAAAATACTTGTTAATGATTTATAAAATTATTAGTTTTCAAATAATTATGAATAATTTTTATAATAAGAATAAAAATAGTAATAAAACAACAAAATAATTATTAAAAATAATATAAAAATCGTAATATATAATTTTAATGATAATATTCTCATAAAAATCAATATCTTCATAATATCCTAATAATAATTTAATAATAACTTTATAATATTCTAATAATTTTTCTTCTCTCTTATATACGACCTAAGGGAAAGAACATAATTATACACCGTCAGCTTCTATCCAGAGGGATTAAGCCTATGACCTGTATATAGTCAAATGTTTTGAAGGTTGATTGCCCTGTATTCTCTAATACTATGGTTTAATCCAGTCAAGATTTCTACATTGCATATAAGAGTCGATATTAAATTTATAAACTTATCGAAAATCATAAAGGGTTTAAAAAGTAATAATAAATTTAATTTGTATGAAAATTTAAATTTCTACTGAACTAATTAAATCATTTTAGATTAAACATATTTATTGATAATTTCTTCTTTTTAACTTCAAATTTCCCCACCACCAAACAACTGCATCTTCTAAACCCGAAAGTACATCATTGACGTTACCATCGGCTCATGAGAACATTATTTTTTTCTTGAGCAATTTCATCTTCGTCCGAAACTCAATCTTAAGGAACACTTCAAGGTTTAAGGAAAGTCTAGTCTCTAACATGGCCAAACATTTTTAAAAGAATAGTCTCGTCTCCGGGCTCAAACAACCTTAAAGCATGCAAAAACTTAGTTCAAGTCCACTTCACAAGTTGATCTCGTAATAAGAAGCATACATAATAACGGAAATCCTGAAGGATGGAAACAAGCACTGCCATTGAATCCAACTACACCACCATGATATCCCATTAAGCCTAAACCTAATAGATAACATCACCTAGAGCGGTAAGGTGAATAGGGCGACCTGGATCTGCCCCTCCTTGATCTGCCACCACCATAGGGAGAGTGCCTTGGAGAATAATCACGACCCCCACGATAAGGAGAGCGCCTGGGAGACCTCCGATAATCATCACGCTCATATCCACCTCGATATCTACCCCGATCACCACGATGGCCTTCAGAAATTAAACATAAAATAGCACAACTTCTAGTCAGGTACTTAAGAATAGAGTCACTCCTCCTTCCTTGAGGATTACTGATATGTTCAAAAGTACTCACCATAGTCCCGAGTACTTTTAAGCCCAAGATAATGTCCCGGCGTTGGGGTCCTTGCCCGTTTCCTCCTCGACTGAAAGACAAATAGATCACTTCAAACACTATAAATCACCACAATTTTTTTACCTTACATGAAATATGCTGATTGTATGGTTGATGAAGAAGCCACAGTTTTATAAGCAAGTTAACCATCTATGAGTATATTCAATAAACCAAATACACTGTCGGGAGAAAGATCAACTAAACTTTGAAATGCAAATGCAAGCGAAGATACCAAAAAGGAAGGAAAAAATTGGCCACAAGTGACTAGTTTTTATTTAACAAGTGCCAGTTTTGGAATACCATAAAGCTTGATTAGAAAGTTGTTGATAATGTCCGTTGATTAGTTGAGAGTTGAAATTGAATGCTGAGGATGTATAGTTGTTGAACAATATGGTTGCTATGTTTAGTTGATCACAAGCATTTGACAAGCTGTTTAAGCTGGCCATTGATCAAGCTGTTTAATTTGACATGGATGAACTGATCATCTTTGATTGCTGCCAACATAGCTGATGCAATGTGTCTGAATATAGCCAGAAAACCTTCAAGTTAAGAACAAAGATCTAAACTAAAGAGGTTAACTTGTTGCACCAATCTGATGCAATAATATTACCTTCTCAACAGTTATATATCGACCCTCCAGAACGGACTGATTGAGGTACTTAACACAACGATTGGCATCTTCAACATTGTCCATTGTAATAAAAGCAAAACCACGGGAAATCCTTGTCCGGGGCTCCACAACAAGAAAACAAGAAACAACCTAAAAAATTTAAAGTCAGCCACTACTTTTATCACAAAGTTAAATGACGAAAATCATAAGTAGAAACAGAAGAAGATTAAAAGATCTTAATGAAAAAAGACTGCATATCAACTCCTCTGAGGAACAATGACCTTTCCCTCCTTAGAGAAATGTTCTTCAAGGTCCCTTTCTGTAACTCTCGTAGACAGGCCAGTTACATAAAGTGTATTTCCAGGATTCAAAGCTTCTTCCCTGCTAAGTATTATCCAAAAGGTATGGAGGTAATTAGAAATCAACAACAGCTGAAGGCATATAAATCAATGTAAGGCACAGACAAACACAGAATTACAGCAAACAATCTTAAGAAATTTAATCACCAGGTTACAAAGAAACATAAGCTGAATACTAACCTATCACGGCTTCTGGACCTGAATTCAGCAAAATGATCAACAGTCCATAGAAATAGGCCAATTAAACATCAAGTCCAGTAATCAGAAGCTCCAATGGAACCAAACAAAAAACACACACAGAAATGAGAGCATGATCTGTAATACCTGCCGCGGCTGCGGGACCGTGATCTATGCCTTGGTCTGGACCATGATCTAGATCTGGACCTTTCACGGGATCGGGATCTAGACCTTGACTGTTCTCTCCAAGGAGAAGGTGACCGTGAATTCCTGATACATCCATTACACATATATTAAACGGACAGCAAATTTGAACATAATGCAAAGCTTTTATCAAGCTCGTACAGGAGAAATTTCTGGCAGATAAGTCCCCAAGTCATTTTTACCACTTTTCCTTACAATCACAAATTTACAATCCAGAACCTTGAAGATAGAATAGCAAACCACGCTAAGGCATACCACACATGTACACTAAGGGGGACAATGAACTTTTTAAGACTAATATAATACATAAGTATTCTGACATAGATATGCCCTAAATTTGGTGTTTTAACTGGCGGTAACATTAATTTCGCTGAGAACAATTCTTCCAACCAATGTAGAAAAAGAATTTATCCGTTAAGACACTGTAATGTCTACCGACAAATACTGAAAGTCATAAAAAAATGAGAGAATCTCAGAACAGAAGTTTTACAAGCAGACAACAAAAACCTAGAAAATACATTAAACTTTATCCCCTGTTGTCCCTCCACAGTAAGCAAACATAAAATTCAAAATTTTCAAAGGATCCATAACCAAGGAACACTGTTTACATTCCAATAGCTTTATTAACCAATAACACTCGCAGATAAAAAGAAATAGCAGATCGAAAAGCGTTCACAGAAAAGACAACATCACCAAAATAAAAAGAAAAAAAAGCTAGTTTTACTTCGCGCTCGAAGAGCCCAAAGTCGGGTCGACAATTATTTTTAAAAGAATTCAATCAAAAGGGTAAGCGTAAAAGAATTGAATTTAGTTTTCACCTTTGGACAGGAGAATCCGCCTGAACCACAATCGAAACGCGTTTATTAGATAGATCTTCAATCAAAAATCAAAAGTGTGAAAAAAAAAACTAAAGAACAAGATACAGAAAGCTCACCATTTCGACCAAAAAAGGACTTAGGGATCTGGAAAACAAGAATTGAGAGTAAGAGGGTATTTTCAAGAGATGGAGGGGGATGGCTTCTAGGGTCGCTTCACGTTAAAAAGGGCACGGGCACGGCTCTACATTAGTTAACCTTCAAAATGAAACGCAGCGTTTAGAGTTAGTTTCTTTTTAACTTAAATATTTGTATTAAAATCAAAGTTATGAATACCGTACCGGGTTCGGTACCGGATTGAGCTCTGAAACGGAACTGTATCGGTACCGGTCGGTACCGGGTACCGTTTCGGGGAATTTTTTAAAATTATGAAATAGTCCCTAAAATTTTTAAAAATTGCAAAA
>JANSVA010000218.1:11024615-11064652 GCA_025504915.1 Erythroxylum reticulatum | reverse complement strand
GCTTTTTTTTTATAAGTGCTTAACTTTTAAAATTTTTAATTAAGGGATTAATCTTTTTAAACTTTTAGACAAAATGACCAAGTTTTACTTAAATATTTTTATTAAAATATAAATTAGACTTTAACATTTCATAGTATTTAAAATAAACATTAACATTTTCAAAACGCTCAATTTCAATTTTTTATAAATAGAAAAATATACTGATCTTTTTTTTGTCAATCTTCTGTCAAATTACTAATAACGCAATATAAATAAATTATTTTTAGTAAATCATTAAATCTTAACTGTTATGTCAAATGGTGGAATTCTTTTAATTTAAAAAATTATTAAAATTAATGTATTTTTAATAAATCTGATTAATTTTATTTAATTTTAAACAAAACTAATTTAATGTAATAATTCCTAATCTAATAAATCAAAGTCCTTTATCCCTAGTTCATGTTAAGCATATTCACTGTTGTCTCCCTCTTCATTCTCCTTGAAATTAGCTCCCTTCTCTTTTTTGCTTAAGGCTTTGAACTTTATCCGTTAACCAGCTCTCTCTATTGGTTTAATCCCTTTTTCTTGTTTCTGATATTACTATATTGCTTTTGTAGGTTGAAACTTTTGAAAGGAGTTATTTTAAGCATGGGTATTAAGGGGTTTTATCGAAGGGGAAATCGCTTCAATGATTGTTAGATGCTCTACACCTTTTAGACATAATTAACGTCCATATGCAGCTTCAAGCTGAATTGAATGCCTAATAGATTCATAATCTCCACCTATCTTTTGCCTATAACTCATATTTTGTTGTTGATGCCCTTCATCCTCCTCCTCCTACCCATATCAAACCCATCTCTGTCGATGTGAGGACTGTTCAAAGTGGATGAGTTATTACACTATACTTTGTACGCCCCTGACACGGTACTCCAATAAACACTTAACCACTCATATGGGTCTCTATGGTGTGCTAAAAGTGGACACATAGGGAGACTAATAGCATGCCCTTAACTAGGAAAATTGTCACTGGGTTAATCATCAGAGGGACACGTGCAGGCTCTGGTTTAAAAAAAAAAAGACTTCTATTTAATCTTTTTTTTATATAATAGTTAAGAGTAGGTAGGGAACTTTTTATTACTTTTTATAAAAATCAATAAAATAAAACTCTTTTTATTACTTATTTTATTTTTCGTAAAGCATAGTTGCCCAACCTACCTTGCCCGAAGGACAATAGCTAAGGATTTAAACTCTATATAGAATAGTTGGGAAACAAGAGAATTGCTCTCTACACTCACTTTTTTCAGTCTCTTCTGGAGCCTTTCATGGCGACCCTTTACCAAGGTTGCCACCCTGGTATCTCCATAGAGTCCCCCGATCAGGAGGGATAGTCATCCAAACGGGGACGCATCCAAAAAAGAGACGCCCTTATCCACATCCTAGTTAGCAGATGAAGACATCGAGATAGAAGAAGGTGATATTCAATCGATAGAGGACGCAGGGTGAGGCATCAACCTGTCTCCAAGCTTAAAGACTAAACTTGGCAATCAGTGGGCCAAAGCAGTCGTTGTTAAATTGTTAGGGCGTAGGATCGGATTTCGCCTCCTGCACTCGCGTTTGCAGTCAATGTGGAGACCGAAGGGACAGATGAAGCTTGTGGATCTCGACAACGACTATTTTCTGGTGAGATTCAAGGAGGACGAAGACTACCTTCACGCATTGGCGCAAGGCCTATGGATGATTTTTGGGCAGGTGCTCTCGGTACAATTTTGGGTATCGTCTTTCCATCCCTCCCAAGATCAGCTGAATCATGCTGTGGTGTGGATCCGTCTTCTCGAGCTTTCCATCTCCAGATATCACTCACGGATTTTACACGCATTAGGCAACCTTGTAGGGACAACGGTGCGTATTGATGAGGCGATGTTGCAGACGCATCGGGCTAAATTTGCTAGACTTGCTGTGGATGTCGATCTAAGCTCCCCGTTGAGGCACAACATGAACTTAGACGGAGAAACCCTTCGGATTGCCTATGAAGGCTTGCCCCAGCTCTGTTATATTTATGGGAAGATCAATCATGACGCCCCAGCCTGCCCACAGAGTCCTCGTGAATAGCTGGAAACTCCCAATCCTTCCGGCAGTGCAAGCCAGGTTGAGACGACGAATGGAGCGCCAGTACCGGGAAGGCCATCATCGGCTGGAAAACCATCGGCGGATCACCCCTCCGGGTACGACTTTTGGACCCAGGTTCAGAGGCGTCTCCCAAAGCCTCCCATGCAACGGTCCTCTTTGAACAACCAGCGCCCTGCCCTACAACGATCGGCTCAATCCGGACGAGATGCTGAAGTGACTCGAGGAGGCTCGAGGTTTGCCCCGTTAACAAAGAAGGATTCTACGCCTAAGAAGACAAAACCAATTAAGGAAGCCCCACAGCCCCCTAACCCATTTGGAGTTAGACCTAAGCTCACCGTGGATCTAGCCCAAGTAAAGGGAAAGCAAACATAGCAAGGACCCATTTTTCAGGCCCATAGGCCCAAATGCAATCTAAGGAAGAACTCACGAGGGATATTAGTTTCTGCAAATCAGTATACCCGGGGTGAAACCTCCCAGGCCATGAAACCCTCGGACAAAGGGCAATCCATAGTCCCTGCAATTCCAATTCAACCTTCTCAACAAGACCAGTATGTGGCCATTGAAATCCCCTCCCACACGGACATGGTTTGCGATGCTCATCTTATTGAGACTGGTAAGCAGGGAATTGAGCCATGCCTCCAACTAATGGAAGGAATCGAGGCACAAGAGGCTAATCATATTCCTATTGAGGAACCGGGCTAGGTGATTTGGAGGTTTTATTCTTTTATTATCTTTATGTTTATTATCGTTTGGAACTGTCAAGGGGCAGGAGGCTCCAGATTCTTAGCTATCCTGCGTCATCACCTGAGGACATATAAACCTGGACTTCTAGTCTTGCTAGAAATCCGTATTAGTGGCTCTCTCCTTGGGGTTTGATTTTTCTTTTGGAGTCGAAGCAATAGGCTTCTCGGGAGGGATTTGGCTCCTTTGGAAGGCGGATTTTGATATTTCTGTATTGGTAGCCCATCGCCAGTTCGTTCACACCAACATCAAGTACAATTCATGTGTGTTCGACTTTACAACTGTTTATGGTAGCCCGCAAATAGCTTCCCAAAAATTCCTCTGGCCCGTTTTAAATTGGGTTGGGCGCTCTACTCATTGACCCTGGCTCATCGTCGGAGATTTTAATGCCAAATTAGAACTGTCGGATAAACGTGGAGGGGCTAGGTCAACAAGAGTTGTGAATAAACTTTTTCAAGATTGGGTACACGGGTGTGATCTTTATGACTTGGGTTTTATTGGCTCTAAGTTTACGTGCCAATGAGGACTGATCCAAGCTAGACTCGATATGAGTTTTAGGCTCCATAATTTGGCTTCAGGAGTTTCCTCACATGGTGAATCAACATCTACCCTTTATGGGCTCTGACCATAGACCTCTGCTAATTCATCTGCACCAAGACCCTCCACGACCAACAAACTCCCCAAGGTTTCAATTTCAGAATATTTGACTCACTCACCCCGGATTTGATGATGTAGTTTCCGAGCATTAGTTACCCGCTGAGGTGACGATGAGCAAATCGTTATAGACTTTCTCCAAACACCTTTTGAAATGGAACTAAATAGACTTTAGTAATCTCTTCCATAGGAAAAAACGTCTTCTAGCTCGACTGGAGGGCATTCACAGGGCCACGAAGGCTGATAACTCGAATTCTTTACTTGCCTTGGAAGATCAGTTAAGTGAGGATTTCACCCAAGTCCTGTGCGAGGAAGAAATTTTTCTGGCACCAAGGAGCCCGCTGCAAATGGATCTCTAAAGGCGATTAGAATACTAAATACTATCACACCATCACCCTTGCTCATCATAAGAAATTAAAGATTGCAAGCCTCATAGATTTGATTGTGGTGAGAATATCAGATCTGGACTAACTACGCCTGATCGCAAGAAATTTTTTTGTTCACCTATATACTACTGACAAAGGAACTACGCCTTATTTTCCGATATTTGGCTCTTTTCCTTCATTAACAGAAGAGGGGGTCCGTGAACTCCATTTACCTATCCATACCATCGAGGTTAAGAAGGTGGTCTTCGATATGAATCCTAATAAAGCTCTGGGGGTCGATGGATTCAATGCGTGATTTTTCCAAAAACAGTGGGAAAAGGTTGGACCCAAAGTCGTGGAATTCATCAAGGATATTTTTAGCCACAGACGATGGGAAGAGGATTTAAATCATAACATTCTAGTACTGATTCCAAAAATCCCCACCCCTTATACTATATCGCAATTCCGTCCGATTAGCCTTTGCACTATACTCTATAAGATAATTTCAAAAATCATCGTGAATCGGCTAAAGCCTCAGATGGAGCACATTGTGCAAGAGACTCAGTGCAATTTTATTCTAGGTCGATAAATAACAGTTAATATCATCATAGCTCAGGAAGTCATTCACTCAATGTGCAAGAAAAAAGGGAAGACAGGTTATTTCACGATCAAGATCACAGGTTATTTCACGATCAAGGTTGACTTGGAAAAATCCTATGATAGAATTCATTGGGATTTTATTCAACATACTCTACTTGGCATTGGAATCCCGGACCAGTTAATTAGAGTCATTATAAAGTGTGTAACGATGGTCACAATGCAAGTTGCTTGGCAAGGTACTTATATGAATTCTTTTAGTCCCTCACGGGGTATTTGTTAAGGCGAACTACTTTTGCCTTACCTTTTTGTTTTATGCATGGAAAGCTGGGTCATCTCATTTCTCATGTGGTGGATCAAGGTCTCTGGCATCCGATAAAGCTAGGCCCTAATGGTCCACCAATCTCTCACCTTTTTTTTGCTAATGATCTGGTCCTTTTCGGGGAAGCTACGGAGTCCCAAACGAGTATCATTGCACAAACTTTAGAGGTCTTTTGCCAGTCTTCTGGGCAAAAAGTCAATTTTGACAAGACTCGAATCTTTTTTCTCGAAGAATGTCTCCCCTCCTTTGGCGTATAGGCTTAGCCAAAGCCTAAACATTTCGAGGACCAATAATCTTGGGAAGCATCTAGGAATCTCATTAATTCATAAGTGTACCACCTGGATAATGCTCGCAAGAAACTCTCCGATTGGCGAGAAAAGTTTTATCCCTAGCTGGGAGAGTTACTTTAACTCAATCAGTTATTTTTTCCCTCCCTATTTTTACTATACAAACCATAAAGATCCCACGACAACTGTGCGATGAGTTGGAGCACCTTATGGGAGATTTTATTTGGAGATCCAAGGGAGCCTAAAGGAAAATGCACTTAGTCAATTGGGAGGCAGTATGCCAACCCAAGAAAGCAGGGGGTCTCGGCTTAAAGCGTATTCGATCTTCTAATGATGCTCTCTTGACTACACTCGACTGGGCCTTGCTTACGCAACCGACAACATTTTGGGCCCGAATCTTAAGGGCTAAATATTGTCTGGAACCCCACTCTACCCCTCTCACTTTAGATAAGCTAGGGGCTTCAGCTACTTGGAGAGGCATTTTCGCAACTTGAAAGTTTGTCAGGCAAGGCATAAGGTGGAAACTGGGAAATGGACGGAAAGTTATATTCTGCTTGGATAATTGGGTAAATGATTGGGGCCCCCTCATTTCAGTAACGAACACCCATTTCCTGAAAGCGTGCTTTATGCCACTATTGCGGAGTAAACGACTAAAGAAGGTCACTGACAGTGGCATCTTTTCCAGCAGTATCTCCCTTCCACAATTTGCATGGAACTTGCGGCCATATATCTCACTCTAGCCATAGCAGAGGAAGATACCATAATTTGGGGCCCAACAAATCATGGTCGGTTCACAACAACCTCTGCATATGATTTAATCGAAGGCAATATCGCGCCTGCATCTGGCAACCTTTGGGACTTAATATGGAAATGAACCGGTCCCCAACGGATTAGGACATTCCTTTAGCTCATGACGCACTACAAGCTCCTAAATAATCAGCAGCGAGTGATTAGACACCTCACTATGGATAGCAGCTACCATGTGTGTGGGTCAAAAGAGTCCATTTTACATGCTCTTCACGATTTCCAGATTGTGAAAGACTTTTGGCTTAAATTTCCTTCTGAAGTGGTTGACACGGAATTTTTTCAACAAGATGTGGAGTAGTGGGTAACTTCCAATCTTTTGAAGCACTCTCAACTACCCCACATTCCATAGGCCATCATATATGGCGTTGCATGCTAGTTTGTGTGGCAATGGCGTAACAAACATATCTTTGAATCTGATTTTGAGTGGCCAGTAGATGGGACTAAGGCAGTTATGGATTATGCCACGTGGATAATTAGGGCAAAGGAAGTGGAACATTGTGTCTACCGAGATCAGGGCTTACCAATAGGTCATTTTACGAGCTGGACCAAACCGATGGATGGCTGGGTCAAGTTAAATACTGATGGAGTGGTTAAACAAGGGCCAACTACTGCTGCTACTGGAAGATTGATTAGGGATTGCCAAGGTCAGTGGTGCACGGGCTTTATCCACCACATTGGATAGGCTTTGCCGATAACTACTGAACTTTTGGGAGTCCACTCTAGCCTTAACCTAGCATGGGAGACCGGATATCGACGAGTGATTGTATAAGTGGATTCAATTATTCCCTCGACTGAATATTCCTTTTTGGTGGCAGGTACTCGTGGGCTACTCCACTGCGCATGGGAGATGAAGCTGCAGCACGTGTATCGAGAAGGGAATCAGTGTGCAGATAGGCTGGCCTCTATCACAGCACTATCAAGCCCAGGAGTCCATCCCCTGCAGGAGCCTCCATTTACAATCATGGCTCAACTACAACGAGATCAGCATGCAGTCTTGTACTACAGATCCCTGCGTTAGTTAGGGTGCTTGTTTAATTGTTTTGTTTTTTCCCTTATAAACAAAAAAAATTAGAAGAAGGATAAGCAGTATGAGGATTTAATTAAAAAATATAGAGAAAATCCTGAGTATGAGGAGGAACTGTGGTCAAAGATGAAATATAAGAGGATGAAGGGTCTGATTTAGAGTTTGAAGAGGCTCATTTAAAGGTTGCCATTTCTGATGCGATTTGATAGGTTAAAATAAATTAAGAACAATTTTGGGCTTCATGGACTTTGATCTATTAGATTAGGGATTATTAAATTAAAATTTTTAAAGTTAATTAAAAATAAATTAAATTTAATATATTTTTAAAAGTTGGATGAACCCCACGTAGCCACGTGATATCCATATGACTATTTAGGGTTCAAAAATTTATTAAAAATAATATATTATACCATGTAATCAATGAGGTTGCAAAAGATTGACGAAAAAATGTTTCTATTTTCTTTTCTATTTATAAAGGGACAAATTTTAAAATCATAAGGTTTAGTATAAGCTCTAAATTATATTACGAAGAAGAAAATATTAGAGTCAATTTTTCTCTTTTTGCCAAAATCATTACAATTGAGTTCATCTGTTAGTTTTTTTCTAATGTGACAATTAGAACCACCTTTGATTATGACATTTAAACATCTATGCACGTAGACATCCTCATGGACTAATTGACGGCACGTAGACATCCTCATGGACTAATTGACGGCACGTAGAAACTTCTGGAGTTTATTTTAATATAATTGACCTTTTAGACAATCCACTAGTTGCATAAGAATAATTATTTTAGCCTTGTATTTTATGGTGCTTAAGATTGATACTTGTCTAATTATTTACAAAGATGTCATTCATTTCCTAATCTTAAATGGTTTTAAAAAAGACTTAGTGCTTATTCATGTATTGCTCATCCACAAGTTAAAAAGTGTTTGTTTCTGCACATTCCTTTTAACTTTTTTGGAATAATATGGGAGGACACCAAAAGTAAATTAATGAAATTTCTAAAAGAATGACTTAAATAGAAGATAGAATAGGTCCATTAGTAAAATATATTTATTGATTATATGGGCATGATTAGAAACAGTCTTTCTACTAGTTAGGGGTAAAGTTGTGTACTATTGTATCTTCCTAGACTACACATGTAAGTGGGATTTCTACTAGGTTATATTTGTTATTGATGTTGACAATTATATAGGCATGAGCTAAGAATCTGGTAGGAAGATAATTATAGGTATTTTAGTCTATTATTAAAATTGACTACACATGTAAGTGGGATTTCTACTAGGTTATTTTTGTTATTGATGTTGACAATTATATAGGCATGAGCTAAGAATCTGGTAGGAAGATAATTATAGGTATTTTTAGTCTATTATTAAAATTGACGATAGGGCTATCCTTGTATACTTGGAGAACAATTTAGGATGATATTTTACATTATTTCTGAGGACTAACTAATCTTAAGAATAAGTTAAGAATTAGAACAATTTAGGATGAATTTTTATATCTGTTTTTGAGGGCCAACTAATTTTTGAGAATAAGTTAATAATTGTTAATCCTCCTTCAAGAAATAATGATGACTTTTATTGATAGTTTTAGAAAAAATGTGGAATAATTTAAAATTTTGATTATATTTTTGTTATTAAGAAAGCATTATTATATACAATATCAAACACAAATCAAAATAGAATGTACAATCAAACAAAGAATGTCAAAGCCTCTAATTCTATGAAATGTTAATGTGAGTTATGTGTAGGAGACTAAACTCCAATGGAAGGTTAAGTTGCTCTCATATCTTGTAACTTCAGCAATAACTAACTTGCAAAATACATGCTCATATCTATATACAATAATCTGATTGATTCTATAAGATCTTTACTAAATGATTTTTCTTGTTTTACTTCGACCTATTGATTGTTTAATTGGATGATATCAAAATTATAGATATTTGCATGTAGGTACATGGAGATGGATGGTTAAGATAGAAAATTAACTACGCTTTATGGTAGAAAGTTTGTTTACAAGAAAGATTTTGAATATATGGTTGGAGATGTTAAAAGTTGAGGCATTAAAATTGATAGGTTTTATTATTGGAGCCTTGAGAGGATGCTCACGGAAGATGCTAAAGGTCTAAAAGAAAATAAGTTTATATATAAAATGCAAGGAACCAGTCTAAAAAAAGGTTGAGGGAGGTGGATAAGAGTGATGTTTGTGACCTGAAGACATATAAGTTAATTGTAGAATATGAGGTGATAGAGATCTATATTGATCATAGATCCAATTTTTCACATTTAGAACAATCTTTTGAAGATTATGTTGATTAGAGGTTATTATGGATGATGTCCCCAATAATTTCACTTATTCCATTGTCTTGTAGTCTACGAATGAAGATATAGTGAGCAAAAACTTATAGGTGAAGTGGTATTAAAGTTTATCCAACTAAATAAGAAGAGAATTTATTCACTGATGTAAAGACTAAAGAAGAATTTGATTTTGGATTTGGGTGGTGAAGAGTTGGAATTATTTAGGAATCTAATTACTTCATTTAAAAGGGGACAACTACAGAGAAAAATGTGGAGTTATGTTTGTAATATATAATAGAAAAAGAGAAAGTTATAGAAAAAAAATATAGTAGACGATGGAGATGATAATGACGAGAATGATATACATGATGAAATTATGACAAATTACTTTAAATCAGATGACAATTGTAGCTTTGAAGAAGGTGGTTCAACGTGGATGAAGGGTTAAGACCAATGATTTAAAACTAGACCGGACATCGAACTGGTCAAGTAAAAGGTTTAAGGTTTAAAGGTTTAATCGTATTAAATCGCTATAAAACTGATTTATAATAAATAAGAAGTAAAATATAGTATAAAATAAATTACTTTATTGAAATAAAAAATACATTAATAATGTCTATTAATATGTAATAAATTAATAATAAATCTAATAATTTGAACTAAGATTGAATCTAACATTAAATTTAAAAAATAATAAAAATAAAGATAAAAAATTTATTTAAAGACTAATAAAAGTTGAAATATGTTTAAATAAAGTCAATAAAAAACTCCAACTTTATTTTAATTTTTTCTAATATCCTTTAAACATATTTCTTTATAGTTTAAATATTATATTTTAACACATTCTTAAATTATCTTAAGCAAAAACACTTATATATATTAATTAATAATTCAATTTGTTAAACAAATTTATAATAAAAATAATAATTAGTTGTTAACAATAATAATTAAAAAATTTTAATTAAAGAACTTAAATTTTGATAAATATGATTTATTAGTGATATTAAATAAATAGTAATTTATTTTTAAAATAAAAATTTTTAATTAAAATATAAAGAGATAAATAAAATATAATTTATTAATTAAATTGTAAGAGAATTAAAAAGAAAAACAAAAACTTTGGCATAAAAAACAATTTCAATTTGTAACTCTAAAAAAAAGAACAATTTCAATTAATGCACTATGTGCATTCTAAAGCATTAATTGCATTATGAAACAATTAATGGAAGTTCAAATTGGTGTGTAAAACTTGTTGGTGGATCTTTGTAAAACTTGTTGGTGGATCTCACATTTTGACAAATTTTTAAACTACTTTATCGGGTTTATTTAAGAACCGACCGATTTTTAGGTTGATTTTTTAGAAAACTGTCCAGTTTATTACTTAACCGGCCGACTTTTATTTTAAGAGGTTATTAGATGAAGTCGATTTGGACAACAGGTCGGTTTAGACTTTTTTTGATCGGACCAATCAGTCTAATCTCGTTTTTTAAAACCTTGGTTAAGACATAAATCAAAATTTTGTAGATCAAGCCTCATAAGAAAAAGATTGAGATTAAGCTTGGTATGTTGTTTGACGTTTCTAACCAATTCACGAAAGCACTTCACAAGTTTGATGTTAATAAAGAGCAAAGTTTATTTTTACGAGGAATACCAAACAATTTAAGAAAGCCAAATATGTGAGTAAATACTATAAATGGTACATTTCCGTTAGCTTGGTGAAAGGTTTAAATAGTTTTTAAGTAAGTATTTTTAATTTTTTGTAATTTTAAATTTATTCTTCATTAATGTTATGGATTGAATACTCATACATATGTATATATGTAAGAGTTTTTGAATAGAAGCACATATATAATCATGTTTTCCACAACAAAAGTGTAAATTCAAAGTGACTTGCTACTAATTACTTCAAGGTCCTCCCAGGAATCACTGAATTGAAGCTTATAAACTTAATGAAGTTTGATAAGAAAGATTTGAGAGTCGATGTTTGGTAAAATGTTTGTTATAGGGATAGAAATTTGGTGTTAAGAGGAAATTCAAGGAGGTGTAAGAGTAGAATAGAGTAAGTTGTGGATTATGGTGAAGAACCTTTAAGGTTAAATCTTGGTTCGAGAGTTGAATTGGTTGTTGAAAAGTCATTACTTAGATATAACTTGCAGTCATCATATGATAGAATGCATTTTTTTTAAAATTTTGCAAGAAGGGTTCTTAGCTGCATATAAAAGGTTAATATAACAAGATGGTTACACTTTTAAAGGGATTTTAAAAGATGAGTTATTGACAGCAATAGGAAGAGATGACAATAATAAGATGTTTCATGTGGCATAGGCTACGGTTCATACTGAAACAATGGAAACTTGGAATTGGTTTTTAGATTTATTGAAAAATACTTAGATATAAAAGATGGAAGTAGATGGGTAGAGATTTTGATCAACAAAAGGAAAGTTATGAACTATATATGCTTTAGTAGAATATACTTAATCTTATTACCTTTTTTTTTCAACTGATTATATATATGAGTCACTTGGTAGAAAACTCTCTAAGGTTGAAGAAAGGTTTTGTACAAGGCACATCTTTGTTAATTAGAGAAAGAGGGATCACAAGAGACTCAAATTGGAAAGACTATTTTGCAAATGTTGTAAGCTATCTAGTAAACCTTATTTATTTTTTATTTAAAGGAGTTAAAAGAGGAGTAAAAAAATGCTCATAGGATTTAGTAAGAATTTCAAAGGAAAAAACGTTCAAGAGCATATTTCAACACTTTATTTACGTATAATATTATGGATAATAATCTTTATGAAGCATTTAATTGAAGTATAATTGAAGCCTAAACTAAAATATTATCACAATGCTTAAGGAATATGTTGAACTTAAATGGAGAAATGAAATTTTTCTAAGAATAAAGAACGAATTGAGAATTAATAAAGATTTAAGCATTAATTGTGAACTTAAAAGTAATAGTGCTGGTGGATTTAAAGTAATATACCAAAAAGTTAAGTATGTTATAAACTTGAGGAATAAGACATGTTATACATGCTAGGATGTGTCAGGAATCCCATGTTCATATGTCATTGCTACAATAGAGTGTAATAATGAAAAGCCTTAAAAATATGTATCACATTAGTTTGAAAAGGATAAGTATCTATAAGCTTATCAATATACGATGAAGCCTGCTTAAAGAGATAAATAAATTCTAGCCTAAAACTGAATATGAAATACTGTTTCCACCTCTATTTTAAAAAATGACAAATAGGCAAAAGAAGAATATAAGAAAGGAGGATTGGGAAAACACTAAAGGCAATAAGATGTTAAGGATAGGAATTAAGGTGATCTATTAAACATGATTGCAAAAAAAAAAACATGACAAAAAAAATCTAATGAAAGGTATGTCGCAATAAGTTAACTAATACATATATAAGTTAACACATTATTTATTTGTCTCTTACTTATATATCTTGAACCTTGAACATTATTTGTTTTCATTTTTTCAAATGCATTCTACAAGGATGTCCAAACGAACTATTCTATTACCAATCCTTCAAGTTAACCACCAAGTCAAAGTTAAATAAAAGAAAGAGACTAGTCTGTAGATATGGGATATTGTATGGTGAAGAACCTTAACCACCATTTACAAGGTGAGTTATAACTTGATGTAGGTTATCGGTATTAAGAATTATAAAGATTTATAGGATTTAACTCAATTTTGATGATTGGGTTATCTTTAATTATGTATTGCTATTTTTATCAAGATGAAAAAAATAATTAAGAAGACAAAATCAAAACTTCAAGAAGTATTATATAAAGTCATTAAATTGAATATTTTGGTATGTCTTATACAAAAAAGTATATGGTTCCTTTGTAATAGGATATTGATGGTTTTGTAATAGTCAATGACACATTACCAAATTTGACATAAAATGAATCAGCTAGAGATTTAGTTCTATGTATATGGAGACAATAATAATAATAACAACAATAAGAATAAGAACAAGAATTTTAATCTAGAGACAGAAATGAGAATACTATATAAGATGGAAATTGAGAAGAAAGTTGGGCCATCTACAATTTTTCTTGCTGACCAATACAAGAGGTTTGAATATGAATTTTTCTTTTTAACTATGTGTTTATTCTATACTTACAAACAAAATTTTTTTTATAAGAAATAACAATTAGATCTAGAATGTTTTACTCAAATCTCATGTCGATTTAAACTTACAAGCTAAGCTAAATATCATTTTCTCCTATTTTGCAACTTCAAAATTTTTATTGATGTTAAAATCAACATTTAGCTTAAAAGAGCTCAATTTTATATAGTAAGGAAGAAAAGAAAATAACAAAACAATAGAAATTAAATATTTGGTAACATCCACCTTTTTGATGATGGCATACACAGTTTTGTAGATAAATACATAAGAATACATATATTGTGGGAAGGAGTAATATTACTCCTAAATTATTAGAGTTCAAAGGTTAATAATCAACTAGAATCTTAACCGAGGAAAGTTAAGGAATTTTGTGCAGTCATATTCAACTAGTATAGGGGAAAAAATGGTTAATTCACAAAGTTTTTTAGGTTCTAGTATTAATTTACCTAAAATAGATACATTAAATCATGTCTAAATATTTCCAATATTTGTAAAATAAGCTTTAGTGCTCACTTAAGATAATACATTGTGTTGTGGACTAACCTATTGGTAAATTAAAGTTGTGATAAACATATAGGTGGTGCATATGTAAACTAAAGAAAGTCTAAAAAATATGAAACTTGTCTATATTATAATACTCATTTATAGTTTATCATTTAATAATCTTGAAAAAGAACATCTAAAAGATAAAGAGTCTAAACGACAAAACAAACCATTTAATTGAACACAAACTTTGAAAAGGAAAAGAAGTAAATAAAATCAAATTTGAGAACTTAACAATTCTTAAAAATCACGTATACATGTGTGAAATGAATTTTGCCGTCAGAGAAGTTCTCTAAAGGCAATCACTTTTAGCACTTATTGTACAAATCTGTATGATTAATAAAAGGCATTTTCATTAATTTGATGTTCATGTTCTTTATGAATTGACAATGATCTTAAATCGAATTAATGAAGTCCTTGATACATAACATAGGATGAAAGAAATCATGATAATGAGATTCCTATCATGTGTAATTATGTTAGTATAAAAATTATCCATAGTCATAGGATTAATGAGACGGGACATTATCAATCCAAACAGACTAGTATATGTTATACTCCTTGATTGGATTAAGCAGTGGATCTCATAAGCTATAAGCATAAGTTGTTTAGAGTTAACATGTGGATGTTTACTAAGAGTAGTAAGTACATTGGATGACCTACCATGAGATAATCATATAGATAATCTATTCTAGTGTCAATGATAGACTCATCATAGCAATGATGTAAATATCCTTAAACTTGAGGTACTTAAGGATATCTTGGACATTGATCCTATACTTTGACTCCATTCCTCATTGTCTCTTAAAGGTTGCTCATAAGGTGGTGATTTGGCACACTTAAGGTATTTGAAGGTAATTGAGTAGCCAATAAAGGATTCAACGCTCCTGATAGAAAGAGATGATACCCACAGCCTCTTGTTGGGGTCATTACTCAGGAATCTCTAGCTAGAGTGGAAATGTCGTGAAGATAGTCTTTAGTGACATATCCAATTGAGTAATAAGCCTTAGGGACAAGAACTAACATCATTTGGGCTATATGTAACATAGTCAGTCTAGTGGAATTTAACATTTTAACCATGCTCTGAACCAAGTGGGATATAGATGGTGAAATGATGAATTGCACAGGAACATTGTCTATGAAAGGGTTCATAGTCAATCCATTGACTTTCGTTAATTAAGGATCATGATATGTTGTTAGATACCACTTATGACTTGTTTGAATTAAGTGTTAATTCAAGTGGCCAACATAACTGGAAACCTAATGGGTCTCACGTATTGGAGATGCGAAGAATGAGTAAAATGAGTTTGGACAGTGATCCAAGATACGAGAGAATGTTTCAGGATTGTATCGCGATATGATTGTGATAAGAAGCGTTGCAAAGGAATGAAAGAAAGCAAGTGTTGTATGGCTGTTAGCTTGGAAAATTTCCAGATTTTCGGCAAATGTTTCAAGCCAAATTAAGTTGCATTCATGGCCACTTAATTCCCATTATTCCTCCATTCATGATGGGGTTAGAGGAGGCCAAAAGTTGGCATAAAGTCACTCATTTTCCTGCATAGTATTGCAAGAAAACAAGTGAAAAATGTTAAGAGTTCATCTTACACACACTTATTCTCTAAACAATTCTCTCAAGAACATACATAAAAGCTAGCGCTTTGTGTGTGTTTTAACCATTCTTCCTAAAAAGTTTCAAGCTTTGCTCTTCGTATGGATATCATTACAGACGTCCTCCTTTGCTCTTTGTAGTTTATGACAACTCGAAGAGGTGAAGACAACAAAGAATGAAGGAGTTTGTAAGGTACACATTTTAAGTTCAATTTTTTTACTAAATCTAATGACACATGTTTGATTTTGTATTTTTCAGGGTTTAATTTTATTTTCCACTACGTTTTTTTATATGTGATGCATAATCGAAACCCAATAATTGCAACTGTCATTTAAATAATGATACCAAAGAAGAAACATGAAGATTATTTCCTCTTATGTAAGAAAAGCGCAACTGAAAGAATGTAGAAAAGGAAGAAACAAAGATTTCAAAGATAAAAAAGAATGGAGTATGGGTTATGGGTTATGGGTTATAAGTTATGGGTTATGGGCTATGGGCTATGAATTAGTCCACGTGGATACCTACATGTCTATTAATTTTTTACATAAATGTCTATATGTCATGGTCAAAGGTAGTTCTATTGGTCACATCAATAAAAAACTAATAGAACTAATATTTTGAACTCAACTGTAAGGGTTTTTAAAGATCAATCACTTAATTGAAAATTTTAAAAGGTTTGATATTGAAATAAAAATGTTCAAATATTTGACGCTACAAAATATGTTATCTTTAAAATATATGTCTAATCTTAATATTTTAGAATAGTTAAAATAAATTCTGTCATTTTAAAAATGTTATTAAAATGACAAGGATTATGTTTCCGTTGATTATATAACTAATGCATCACAAAATGCTTCTCTTATAATGGAGAAACCTTCACTTATCAAAACCAGTTGAACGATGATTTTTGTATATGGGTTCATGTTCATGTTCATATATTTTCATTGTTTTCATTACTTTCTTAGCTTTTAGCCCTTCTATAAATTCATCTTCTCCTTGGTTTGTCGATGTTTTCAACACCATAACTTCATCCCATTCTTAGAGAGCTCATTTTTCTCTACTTCTTTTCCTAACAACATTAACATATCCTGTCCTAGTGGAGATTTAAAGTTTTTCTCATTTCACTACTCTTTCGCTTGATGTACAAAAACTTTTAGGTCAACTTCCAACCAGAATTGTCTTATGGAAATTGTTGACAACTTTCAACCTTTTAAGAAATGGCTATCTCGTGATATTTTAGTGGCTTTTGGATATTTTCTTGGCTCGCCTTTCTTAGACTTATCGTTGAACCATTTTTCTAGCCTAAATCCACTTCTGCTTAGCAATTTGAGGCTAAATTCCTATAATTTTTCCTTCCGATTAACTAATGTTAATTATGCCTTTGTAGCCAATCGGTTGGTTACAATTTGATGTATGACATTAATATTTTAAAATAAAAGGCGTTCTTTACCTTTATTTATTAAGTTATTACATTCGATATTCCAATAATAAAGGTAAAATTCCTAGAATAATAACTGTGTAATTGAAATTATGATGAGATCATAATTATGAAATTTAATTTATAATTACGTATCGTTCCTAAATGTTCCTAGTTGTAGTTTCATCAAGATGGGATACTGTTGAAACGGTAAAAATATCACACATTATGTTTCTTTCTTATGAAGAAAGTAATTGATCTCATAAATACTAATGTGTGAGTGTTTATTAGAGAATAAGTCACTGAACTGACCTGAATATGAGAATCTCAAATGAAATATTACTTATGTGTCTGTGAATTTTCTCATAGTGATGGATGTATAATTAATCCTTAGACTTAAGATTATCAAGGTATCTCGTATAGGAATTAATGTGTTTTGATGCTACTTATGAACTGTCCTAGAATAATTCAGACGGTAGTACTTGGATACAGTATGAACTATATGGAGATAGTTAAGAAAGTTAATAAAGGATTCATCACTATAAAATAATTAGAGAGAATATTCTACTATTCTTAATTAGTAGTGATTTATAAAATTCTCTAGACAAAGTGAATTAAAATTTGAAAAGACAATTTTCAAATATTAATTAGAAATTAATTACTAATTAGTAAAAACGAATATGATTAGATGAAAAGAGTAGACATTATATCCATACTTTGTCCAATTGGAACATTGGATGACGAAAAGATTAAATTATACATCATAACTAAGCATGGATAGGTTAAGTCAAACTACTTTGACATTCTTGATATTTGGGTGGTCATGACGTATTGCTAGACGTCAATCTTGATCTATGATTATAAATTTTTTAATAGCATAATTAAAAATAAATTAAAAGGAGTTTTAATTTATCTAATCCTAATTATGAACTAGAATTATAATTTATAACTATTGTCAATACATTAGGAACCTAATAGTTCACATATAAAAGAGCAGTTTGTGAAGGAAAAATCAATTTTAATTAAGTTAGACTTAATTATAAAGTTTGAGAAACTTTATGAATCAAATATGAGATATTTGATTTTATTAAAATTAAATTAATTATAATTAGTGTTTGACTTTAATTATAATTAAGGTATCTAATTTTAATAGAAATTAAAAAACCTTAATTCTTTTTCTATAAATACAAATAAGCATCATAAAGCTAGCACTCATTTTTAGTTCCTCTCAAGGGTTGAGAAGCTACTTCGTGGATACCGTTAAAAGCTGAACAAATGAACAACTCATGGTTGACACATAAAAAAGCTTTCAAAGGCTTTCAGGAAGAAAAATGAATCTGGTATGATTTCTTTTTCTACGATTCATGTTTTATAATGAAATCGTAAAAATTTTATTTTTCTGTTGCACTCGTGATTCAATCATAGTTGGTTTTCAATAGTGGTATCAGAGTCTACTTTAATTGTTTAACTTAAATTAAGGGCTTGAATGTTATTCATTTGATAAAAATTAAGGTTTGATTTTTAATTAAATTTGAAACTGCTTCTTAAATTAATTAACTCCGCAGCTGTTTATTGTTTGCTTCTTGGAATTTTAATTCCTTAAACAATACGTGGTTTATGTCTATATACATGTTTTGGAAATTTTATTTGCATGAATATTCCATGTGCTAAATTTCATCTGCCTTTGTATCTGGTTATTATGCGTGCCCTATGTTTTATTTTTTTGCATATGGAAAGCCTTTTGTGATCTGGTGGTTTAACCACCAACGTTCACCAATGGTTTCTTCGTTAAACTAGTGGTCGCCACTGGTCACCTACTTTTGTTAATGCCCTTAACAAAAGGGGCTGATGGCACAGCAGCGGCGGAGATGGCGACGTGACGGAAGGCAACCCAAACGGGAGAAAAACCTAGCCTCTGCGTATAGAAGACAATGGGTACGTGTGAGACACGAGCTCATAGTCTCGGGGACACATTCGGGAAAAGAGGACTGTATGCACTTCACAGACAACCTGCACGGGCCAGACAATTTCCTTTTTTTATTTGATTTTTAGTGTTTTTAAAACCTTAATTTCTATTGAATTAATTTAATGAAGATTAAATTATTTTACATTCCTAATAAAATTGAAAAACATTTTTTTTCAATTTTTGACTAATAAAATTGAAATAGTGTTTCTCCAATTTTTGAAAATTATTTTTAAGGAGTAATTTTTATTAGGAATATTTTTGGAATTTAGTTAAATTTTTTAAGAAGTTGAATTATTAAATTAAATTAATTATCAAATCAATAATTAAAATAAAGCAAAGGTTACAAATAATTTCTTTCATAATTAGATTATGTTTGAAATTATAAATATAATGAGAATGTATTTTTTTATGAGACCAAAATTTTGAAAATTTAAATCCTTCAGTTAAATATTAAGGACATGTTAGGAACATGATACTTGCCTTCTATTATTTAAGAATAAAATCATAGTTATGTTTATTGCTTGGCTTGTTGAGTAACCTCAAAGCCACCTTAACCTAGATATGTTCTGTCTTGAATTAATGGGTCTTACTTAACTAAATTTGTATGATTTGGATAAGCAAACTTATGATCATATGGATTTAGAGGCAGAGTTAGGAATAATATATATGATATATTTTGGCAAAGAATTGTCACGTAACGGATCTAGGAGTCACATAAGATGTGAATGATAAAATTGTTATCTACCTAATTTAAATTTAGTTGGTTTGTTAAACAAATTCGATATCAATTATTTATGAATGAGATCTTAGCCCACTAGAAAATTATTTGATAATTTCTCAATTTAATAGTGAGGGCTATTATTTTGAATAAAATAATAGAAGTAATCAAATATTTACTAAAGTCTTTATTTTATTTTATTTTAAAATATAAACTAATACTTACTCCTTTTATGTCTTTCGATTATCAAATTGGAAGATGAGTACCAACTTGACGTTGAGGAGCATTATGGAAGCTAACAAACTAACTGAACCTAACTTTTCAGACTGGTTTCGAAACTTGAGAATAGTTATCAGGCAAGAAAAGAAGTTTTACGTTCTTAACACTTTTGCTCGACCAGAGCCTAGTTCAGAAGCGAATGATGAGGTATGAGAGAGATATCAATGTTACATTAATGATGTTGAGCAAGCTACATGTGTGATTTTAGCTAGCATGTCTCCAGAGCTTCAGAGGCAACATAAAAACATGGATGCACTTACTATGATTCTGCATTTGAAGGAGTTGTTTGGTGCATAAAGTAGGGTGGAGAGGTATTAATTCTTAAAGGCACTATTTCAATGCAAGGTAGCAGAAGGATCTTCAGTCAACCTACACGTGCTGAAGATGATTAGGTATATTGAAAAAATTAGCCCAATTAGGTTTTGTTATAGACCATGAGTTAAGTGTTGATCTGGTGTTGAGTCTTTTAGTTAGAGCATTTCACAGTTTGTTATGAACTTGCACATAAACCAAAAGGATATGTCATTACCCGAACTACTGAATATGCTTAATACTATAGAATAGTGCCTTAAGAAGGAATCCATTTATGTAATTGTTATGGATTCTTTCAATAGCAAGAAAAAGGCTATAAGAAGAATAAGAAACAGAAACAGAAGGCTTATACTAATGTAGTGAAGCCCAAAGGAGGTGCGGAGAAGAAGAGAAATAACAAGGGCATAAGCTTTCACTGCATAGTCAATGGACACTAGAAGAGGAACTAACTATCTTATCTTACTACCCTGAAAGATAAGAATCTTAAGGAAGTTGTCTCTTCAGGTTTGTATATGATTGAGATCAATCTTTGTACTTTTTCTCTACATACTTAGGAATTAGATATTGGATTGGTTCTTATATAGGTAATAACATGCATATGTTTACATAGAGGAGATCATTAAGGAAAGGCAAAGTGGACCTGTGATTTGGCAATGGAGAAAAAGTTTATGCATTAGCTATAGGAAATTGAATAATTGTTATTATGTTCTAGTTATTACAAGAAACATTGTTTCGATTTCTTATTTAGATTTGAATGGATTTGTCATTATTATTAAGAGTAAAAGCTGTTCTTTTTATAAAGATAATGTTTATTATAGATTTGGATTACTTACAAATGATTTATATGAGTTAGATCTTGAAAGGTCAGTTCTTAACATAAATAGCAAGAAAAGAAATTTAAGTGACCAAAATTCATCTTATTTATAGCATTGTAGGTTAAGTCATGTCAATGAAACTAGAATCACAAAGTTACATAAAGAAGGATATTTAGATCATTTTGAATATGAATCATATGAAACTTGTGAACCTTGTTTGTTGGAAAAAATGACCAAACTATCCTTTAATGGAAAGGCATAATGTGCTAGTGAGTTACAAAAGCTAATGCATTCAAATGTATGTGGGTTGATGTCCATTAATGATCGAGGTAGATTCTTATATTTTATTAATCACAAATGATCATTCTAAATATGATTATGTGTACTTCATGAAACAAAATTTTGAATCATTTGAAAAGTTCAACTAAATTAGACTCAAGGTTGAGAAACAAATTGGTAAAAGCATTAAAACACTTATATCAGATCGAGGTGGCGAATATTCAGACCATGGGTTTCTTGGTTACTTAAAAGAGAATAGGATTCTCTTATAATGGACTCCTCTTGTAACTCCACAACATAATAGAGTATTTGAGGGGAAAATCATACTCTATTAGATATGGTATATTCTGTGATGAGTCAGATAGTCCTTCCCATCTCCTTTTGGGAATGTTCCATTGAAACTGCTGCTTACCTTTTAAATAGAGTTCCATCCAAATTAATTGACAAAACACCATATGAGATATGGACTAGTAGAAGACTAAGATTGTCACACTTAAAGATTTAGGGATGTCATGCTTATGTGAAGCATGCTATATCTAATAAGCTTAAAGTTAAATCAAATAAGTGTAAATTTATAAGGCATCTGAAAGAGAGTATTTATATCAATTTTACCATCCTTTGATGCAAAAGGTGTTTATATCAAGACATACTACATCTTAGAAAGAGAATTTATTCGAAAAGAAAGTAATGAGAGTGAGGTAGAACTTAGAGAAGTTCAACAGTCACAGATTCACATTGGATGACAAAAGGATTAGATTTTATTTCATAACTATGTATGGATAGGTTAAGTAAAACTATTTTGACATTCCTGATATTTGGGCATTCATGACATATTGCTAGTCGTTAATCTTGATTTATGATTATAAATTGTTTAATTGGAGATTTAAAGATAAAATAAAAGGAGATTAAATTTATCTTATTCTAATTATGAATCAGAATTATAATTTATAACCATCGTCAATATATTAAAAACCTAATGGGTCACACATAAAAGATCAGTTCGTGAAGGAAAATCAATTTTAATTAATTTAGACTTAATTATAAAGTTTGAGAAACTTTAGAGATCAAATATGAGATATTCGATTTTATTAAAATTAAATTAACTATAATTAGAGTTTGATTTTAATTATATTAAGGTATTTAATTTTAATAGAAATTAAAAAACCTAATACTTTTTCTATAAATAGGAATAAGCATCAAGGAGCTAGCACTCATGTTTAATTCCTTTCAAGAGTTGAGAAGTTGCTCTGTGGTTACCGTTAGAGGTTGGGCAAGTGAACAGCTCGTGGTTAATACATCAAAAAGCTTTTAAAGGATTTCAATAGAAAAAACAAACTAGGTTCAATTTCTTATTTTACGATTCATGTTTTATCATTCAATTTATTCAATTATCAGGATCCGATCAAAAATTGTAAAAAATTTACTTTTCTGTTGTGCCTGTGATTCGATCACGGATAGTTTCCAACACTTTGTTGCAGAATCCAGATGCATTTAATAGTCTTGCTTGTGAAAGTAGTTTCTCAAACGATTTTGAAGTCTTAGTTACAAATTCAATTTCTCATATTTGAAAATTTCAAATCTTAAATTGGGAATTAAGAATATCTTGAAGGATATTTACAATTTTAAAATTTTAAATAAAGTAGGTTTATTAAGATTAAACTAAATTGTTTTAATAATTTATAGTTATTAGTTTTAATTATAATTTATTATGTATGGGATAATTAATTCAATATTTATTTAAACTTAATTAAAATATGTAAATTCTATCATAATTTTTTGTAAGGTAGTGATATTCACATCAATATTGAGTATTAAATGAACACTGACATGGTACATAACTAACGAAGATACAATCCTGTTAAAGATTTTATCAAATTTAACATTTTATAGATGTTAACATTGTTTTAAAATTAAATTGGGTTGTTCGGTTCGAACATATTATTATAAACCAACAAACTTTCCAGTTCAGTTTGTTTTAACAACCTCATTATTTAAAAATCGGTTAATTTATTAATAAATTGATTAATTTTATAAACTGTAAATAATGTTTTTCAAATATGTGCTTTTTACCACCTTATCTTCTCTTTGCTACTCATTTTAGGTAAAGCTCTAGTCTTTTGAGTTTCTTATCTCTTCTATTGTTACTTATTTGTTCTGTTTTTTATTGATGGGTGTTATTTCCATTGTTTTGAAAATTGGACTAGATATTAAAGTAGTAGAAGTTGAAGGTTTACATGTTCAACTAGTATTAAACTATTATAAAACTTGTATATAATAAAAAAGAAGTAAAATTGTAATAATAAATAAATATATGAAACAAAAATAAATACTTTATTGAAATAAAAAGAATACACTAATGTCTATTAATGTATAATAATAACAAATTTGATAATTCAAAGTAAAAATTGAATATAAAATAAAAAAATAATAGTAAGAATTAAAATCTTATTTTAGAAGGATATTGTGTCTCATCATCATCAAAAGTTTCAAATTCTCCAACACTATTTAAAGACTTATAAACAAAGCTTTTATCCAAATTATATGTATAATCTTTGACTACATTTAAATAACTTGCAAATCAATAATATATGAAATTATTGTTTATTGTAATACAATATATTTTTAATGATTAAATTTGTATACAATGCAATATCAACTAACCACATTAGAAAGTTTTAATTAATTCATTTTGAAAATTACATTAAATTACATTTTTTCTTAAATCGCCTTTACAAGATCACTATAATTAAGATTAGGCAATGGTTATTCTTCGATATAAAAATCAGTATGGTCAATACAATAATAATAATACTAGTAGTAGTAGTTGTTGTTGTAGAAGAATTAACAAAAAGTAGAATTCATCAATAAATTATAAATTCTTCATCCTCATATTATAAGTAATATGAATAAAATAATTGAGCCTTTTATGTTCCAAGCAATTTCATTTTTTCACCATGAATATGTTTAAAAATACTCCAATTACATTCATAACATAATTCAAAAGTTGTTTGACTAAGTAATCTAATAATAAGTTTTCTCAATGTCAGAGAACTTTCACCAACTAATAATAAGTTTTCTCAATATCAGAGCACTTTCACCAAATAATCTCCACCACTCATTTGTATTTTAAAATAATAGTTTAAGAAATAAAAATATATTATTAATAAGTAAATGATAAACTAAAACTATAAAAAGTTGCCAGGTTGCTTTTATTTTATCATAAGTTCTCTTTTTATAGATGTTTGAGCAAAACTCTCTAATCCTTTACGATACAATTTAATTTCATTTGTCACTTTTGACTGGTTTTCATTAGTGAAAACACCTTTGCATTTAATCACATAAAAAAGAAGACCTATATATATATATATATATATACTATTTATCTATATAAGCTTGTACAATTTATCCTCCCCTTAAAAAAATTCATAATTATTTTATGAAATTTATACATACCATCATATATTTACCTTAAAAATGATTTCTCATCTGAGTCAACAACCTTATAAGTAGAGTTATAATCTTTACAAAGTAAACATCCCAAAATTTTGTATCCATAATAATAACATAAGCTTATTTTCCTTTAGCACCCTTATCACTAAATTTTGAAGTACTTATTTATGATTGTAAACACTTTTTAAATTTATAAATGTAATTGCAAACCTAGTAGCTATAGGATGCACAATCTCAATCCAATCTTTTTGCTTTCTTAACTAAGACAAAAATGTAATATGACTATATACAAAATTGTAATCTTAAATGCACACGAAGCAATATTAGAAATATGGTTCATGTAACCAATATCTTTTAAAATGGGATTTATACAATAAGCAACACATGGGGATCAATAAATATGTTGATACTTTGATTGTAATAAGTACCCAACTAATACATAATTAGTTGCATCATATATAACAAAGTGCACAATATTTAATGGTCTAACCAACTTGATAATTTCATACAATAATCTAAATAACCCACTTAATAATTTTAAACAATATTCTAAATAAAGTATGAGAACTTTTTGCCATATCATAAGCATCAACATACTTAATAAAAGTTGTTTCAATATTACAATAAACTAAGAAATTAGTCAATGTTCTTTTTCTTTGATCAATTCACCCATCTAGTACAATAGTGCATCATGTTATTCCCCAATTGGAATTATATGTATCCACAATCAACTAATATTTCTTTTTAAAAATTTAAAGTGAAGGCAAAAAAAAAATCTTGTAATAAGAAGGTGCCTTAAATCCTAGATCTATTATTGTTGTAGCATTTATTGCTTCGTAAAGTATGGTGAATTTAAAACATTTAAAGGAGTACATGGATGATAGATACATTAAACCCAAGCTCCTTTATATTGTAAAATAGCATCCTTATCAACCAAAAAACTTTTTAAACTAGGTTGAAAACTAGGGTTGGCTTTTGGAGGAAAATAAGAATCAATGTTAATAATAGCTTTCTTTTTATTTTTCTTTATCCAATACTTATCATGTTTCACCATCTCCAAAAGATATAATATGACTATCTTTGTTTCCTTTTTTCATTTTTACTTCTTGTTGCAAGCAATTTCCAATCCTCTCACATATATCAAATGTTACTTTTTTTTTACAAGAAGCAATATTACCCTTAATACTAACAAGATGTTCTTTTATTTTATAACTTCCTCTCCCTTTAAACATTATACCATAAAACATATAGTTCTACTAAATATTGCTATCAAATGTTTGAGTAGAAGAAAAATAATTCTATATTAATCAACCTTATCAGGAGTGGAAGGTATCAAGTTTATCAAATCTTTTGTAATGATTTTACATTCTCTATTGTAATTTTATCCTGAAAAATATGAAAAAAAATAGATCACAATATCTACAAAATAAAGAAAATAAGATTAAAAGATGTTTTAATTTTTGTATAATAAAGAATAAATGTGACATGAATATTTACAAAAAGGATAAAATTTTCTATTTATATTAATTGACTATAACAAAAATTGTGTAAATTAATTTCAACACAATTCATTATCATGAAAAAGCAACATTAATGAATTAGAGGATGTTCTAAACTTAGTAACTTATATTATAGTAAAAAATAAATTAATTTTGATAAGTAAAATACATAATTTAATTCATAAGTTATTGTACGAGTAACTATATTATTGTCAATTATATTATTTAGAATGAAAAGTTAGAGCAGGAAATTTTTTGAAGAGCCATTTTAGATCATTCTTCACTATCCAATAAAGGGCTCAGATTGACTAACTTAAAGAGGGCGATAGAGCTTCCAAGTTCTTCTTCAATTCCTTATCAGATAGGAGAAATACAAGTGAAATTTCTTTTATAATTAATGGGGATGGGAGAATCCTTTCTAATCAACCAAGCATAATGGAGGAAGTTATGAATTTCTATAAGGGGCTTATAAGTTCAGACCTCAATCTTTCTAGCTTTATGGACTGATCATTCATTTCCAACAAGATCCCTCCTGAGGCTTTTTATGACAAGCCCCTATCCTAAAATGACTAGGTGGCCTGCTCGGCACCCCACGATGGCCCTCCAATTGATATCTGATCTACCTTGAAAGTTCTCGTAGAGCTAAGCCTATTACCATTTTTAACAAAAAAGCCTTAACTTAACATTAAAAAGATATAAGCATTGGAGTCTTTTTAAAACATTTTTATTAAAAATTTCAACAGCATAACGACTGCATTTTGACTGACCTAAATTTTTCGAAAGCCCTGTAAAAGTGCAAAACACTTCTATAATCATCTCAAAATCCCCACTACAAATTTTGAACTTTAAGTACATTCACAAGCAATCTCAACAATCACTTCAATAATCTTAAAAATAAACTCATACATATTCGTGCATTTAACTTTAAAACATTCATATACATGCATTCTTTAAACAAAATATAGTCCAAAACATATTCATAAAGATGCAAATGTTCTAAAAAATATTTACAAGGCAAAGATGCCTACATAGTAGCACATGATGAAGTTAACTAGTCGTGAGGTAGAGTCTCTGCTACTGAAGCTCCTGATCGTGCCCTTAAGAGGTTTCATTTAAAAACAGAAAAGAGAGTATGAGCTAAACGAGCTCAATAAGTGTTAGAATTTCTATTCAAATGATATTTAATTATTTAATCCTCCTTAAAACAAATTTATCTCAATTTGCATAATTTAATATTTAATATAAAACATATATGCTTCCTGAAATCAAGTTTTCTTAAATCGCTTTTCAAATAAATAGTGGCAGCGTTAAAAATGTCATGAACTTCATTGTCATATGGTACCCTCAGGTATAAAGTCACGAAGCTAATTTTGCATCACTTACCTGCGATTGGTTGATCACTAGTGAAGGAGTTGGTTCTGCATCATTTACCCGTAACTAGTCAACCACTAGTTACGGAGCTAGTTCTACATCGCTTACCAGTACTAGGTTAATCGCTATACACCGGTAATTATGGAGCTGGTT
Source organism: Erythroxylum reticulatum (assembly GCA_025504915.1). Classification (NCBI taxonomy): domain Eukaryota; kingdom Viridiplantae; phylum Streptophyta; class Magnoliopsida; order Malpighiales; family Erythroxylaceae; genus Erythroxylum; species Erythroxylum reticulatum. Next base: position 11,036,893 of record JANSVA010000218.1, on the reverse strand, counting down.
CTACATCACTTATCCATAAGTGGTCAACAACTAGTTACGGAGCTAGTTCTACATCACTTACCCATACTAGGTTAACCATTATACATCGATATATTAATATTTATAAAACCTATCAGTATACTATAGGCTAAAAACTATTTCCTTTTTATCGACCAATAGCATCATCTTAATATAAACTCAAATCATATAAGATTTAACTTTCAAACTTTAATTCATATATTGCTAAAAACATAAAATTGTACTAGCAATATTCACTTATAATGCATCATTCACATAAAGCTTATAATCCATATTCATTTTATGATAGAATAGAAATCATTTTCGTAAAATGCATTTAAATGCACTCACCATTAAGCAACTTATCGCCAAGCACACTCACGTGTTCTGTTCCTTCCCTTTACCTACACAAGCGCATTTCGCTTAGGCATTTATTTCCAAATTTAGAAATAAGACATTGGCACTATAAATTTGGTTTAATCGAAGTCGAGATTAGTATTTAATCACGTAACATGTATGCTAACTATATTTCTATTTACTACTGAAAGCTAAATTATTGTTCTTTGTTTCCAATTCTAACTCCAAAAGTCACTTAAAATCATATTTTACCCATTCTAACTTATCAATTTCTTCAAAACGCTATCTCACTCAATTTAATTCACCATATCATGATGATGTATGATGAGTCACGGATATGGCCTATGTCCAGAAGCTATACCTCCACTTGTTCCTTACTTTTCATATAACAAACGTTCAAATTAGGCTTTGAGTTCTTCTGGACATTCGTTTTACTATGTCTCTAGTTTCATATCATAAAAAAATCAGACCATTTGAAGCTTTAATTCAAGAAATATGTACAAAAAATCACAAGCTGCTCCAACATAAGGGCAGCATCAAATCACCGTTTTAATCTCAAATTCCAATATGATTCAGCCAGAAATAGGTCAGGGTCTCTTCTAGGAATTTTTAGTATTATGTCTTATGTTTCATATAAAATTTGAATCACCCAATTTGGAGGTTTGTAGGCCAATTTGTAATCAAAACAAGATGTCTAGTTCAAGTGATCCGAGAACCAAATACAAACATTCACTAAACATAAATCTTTCTCCTGTCATATTCATTTCTTAAATGCCTCCAAAATTATTATCTACTCCATGGAAAGTAAAAAAACCATCATTTATCTTACATAAATCTATCCCGCTAAAAAGCCCCAAAACTAGAAATTTAGGTTAGGAAAACTTACCAATTTATCTTCCAATCTCTTGGTATTTGATGAATACCTCCATTTGATGAAGATCTCTCCAATTTATGCTCCAAAACTATGAAAAATGGTAGTTGGACTCTTCTTCTCCCTCCTTGGCTGAATGTCCCTTCTTCTTTCTTCTTTTTCTCCCTTTTGTTTGGTCTCTCACGTTTATGTTCAAATGAAGACAAAAGTCTTACTTTATTCTTTTTAATGCTCAGTTAATGGATTCCACACTTCAACTTCCTATTGGTTCTCTTCTAATGACTCATTCTTCCACTAACATCTTGTAAAATGACCAACTTATCCTTAATGACATGTAAAAAGAGCAAATTGCCCTTTATTGAATTTAATTCATCAACTAATTGAATTAAATTTTGAAAATATTTCGCAACCATCTTACCATCAAATTGACCATGAAATACTCTAACTAGGGTCAATACTTATTGATTGGATGCTTTAAATTTTTTTGAATGAGTTTAAAATCATTAATATCCATTACTTTCCAAAAAGGGCATTTTAGTTCTAAACTTTCGGAACTCCCGAAATCCATCCTATATGACTTATTTTTTATTCGTTTCAGTATCATTAAACTCTAATATTTATTCTAGATATTTTTCAATATTTTGAGGTTGGGTTCCACTAAAATTCACTATTTATCTGAAATTATTATTCATCAAACCTAAGAACTTTTATTCAATGAAAGCAAAGTTTCAAGGTTTTACAATTTAGGAGCTAGTGAAACCTATCTCTGACGATGACATCAATGTCACTATCTTTGCTATGAATAGGATGAAGGCCTAAAGACCATATGGTCTAAATAGGTTTTTCAATCAAAAGACCTAGTCTTTTATTGGACCTATGGTTAGAGAGGCAATTCATGAGTGCTTTGAAAAGGGGACAATTCTAAAGGAGTTCAATAAAACCTTTTTATGCTTAATACCTAAATTTTTTATTCCTTCTACTTTTGGTGATTTCAGACCTATAATAAGCACAAACTTCATTCATAAAATTATTGCTAAGATTTTAGCAAGAAGATTGAAAGGAGTTCTTAGTCTCATTATCAATGAGAATCAGAATGCTTTTGTGAAGGATATAAGCATTGGAGATAATATTCTAATTGCTCAAGAACTCCTAAAGGTTTATATTAGAAGGAAATCTCCCCGAAATTGTGCTATTAAGATTGACTTCAATAAAGCCTTTGATTGCATTAATTGGTCTTTTCTTTTCTAAAATCTTAAGGCTTTCAACTTCCCTGACATCTTTATCAACTTGATTAAGGATTATGTCTACACTACAACCTATTGTGTTTTGATTAATGACACCCCCTATGAAGTTATTAAAGGAAGAAGAGGAATTAAATAAGGTGACCTTTTGTCCCCTTATTTGTTCATTCTATGTATGGAAGTACTTTCTCAAATGTTGAAAATCAATGTCTTCAATAATCCCAAATTCAAGTTCCATTCTAGATGCAGAGGAATTTCTCTTACCAATCTTTGTTTTGCAAATGATTTAGTTCTCTTCTCTAAAGCTCATCAAGAATCTAATAAACTATTGATGAATACTCTTAGTGCGTTTCCTAAAATGTTAGGCGTTAAGGTGAATCTTAATAAAAGCCATCTCATCTTCTCATCAACTGTAGAATTTCTATAGGCTAATATGTCCACCCTAATAAATACAAACAGAAAATTCCCGCCTTTGCAATATCTAGGCCTAGTAATTACTATTAGAAAACTTTCTTTCAATGAATGTCTTTCACTAATTGAAAGAATTCAAAGGAAAATCAGTAAATAGACTATTAGATTTCTTTCCATTGGAAGAAGGGTTCAGTTAATTCAATATTTCATATGTTTTTTACACTTATATTGGGAGCACAGACTTTCTCCTTTCTAGGAACTTAGTCAAATCCATTAAGAAAATGATGACAAATTTTCTATAGGGCAAAGTAAATACGAATTCAAGTTTTCCAAAGTTTAAATGGATCAAAAGACTTTGGCAGGTGCTTTAAGACAGACACTCCCTTCAGATAAGATGACTCCACAGTTACCTTCTGAAAGGGAACAACCTTTGGTCTCTTTCTTCTAGACCAAACGTCTCTTGGTTCCTTAATCAAAATTTAAAGAATAGGGATAAGGTGGCTAATGAGGTATACTGAAAAATAGGGAATGGGAATTCTATCTTTTTATGGCATGATAATTGGACTAGTTATGGTCCCCTATCCTAAAATCCTAATGTTGTTTTACCTCTCTTAGGTATGGATTATAAGGCCAAGGTTATTGTACTTATCAATTAAAATGACTGGGTGCACTTTCTTGAAGCTATATAGCATCTAAAACCCTCGTACTGTAAGATCCCACATCAGTTGGAGAGGAGAACGAAGTATGCCTTATAAGGGTATGGATACCTCTCCTTTATAAGACGCATTTTCTAAGGATAGGAAGAACAAAACCGTGAGGGGTTTAGTCCTAAGGCAACCTGAAGTGGACAATATCTGTGGGCGGTACAAATGGTATCAAAGCTAGTACTCAAACCGTTGTGCCAGCTGGACCAGACCCTAAAGAGGGTTGGTCCCTAAAGGGGATGGAGAGTGTGAGATCTCACATCGGTTGGAGAGGAGAACGAAGTATGCCTTATAAGGGTATGGATACCTCTCACCCTAAGATACATTTTCTCAAGGGTGGGAAGAGCAAAACCATGAGGGGTTTGACTCTAGAGGCAACTCAAAGTGGATAATAGTTGTGGGCGAGTGGTCTAGGCTGTTATAAATAGTATCAAAGCCGGCACCCGAACCAATGTGCCAACTAGGCTAGGCCCTAAAGAGGGCTGGGCCTTAAGGGGTAGAGAGTGTGAGATCTCACATCGGTTGGAGGGGAGAACGAAGTATGCCTTATAAGGGTATGGATACCTCTCTCCCACAAGATGCATTTTTCTAAGGATGGGAAGAACAAAACCGTGAGGGTTTTGACCCTAGGAGCAACCCCAAGCGGACAATATTTATTGGTGGTACAAATGGTATCAGAGCCGATACGCAAACTGTTGTGCCAATTAAGATGGGCCCTAAAGGGGTAGAGAGGGTAAGATCTTACATTAGTTAGAGAGGAGAACGAAGTATGCGTTATAAGGGTATGAATACCTCTCCTTCTAAGACTCGTTTTTTCAAGGGTGGGAAGAGCAAAATCGTAAGAGATTTGGCCCTAGAGGCAACTCAAAGCGGACAATATCTATAGGTGAATAGTCTGGGTTGTTACACGTACTCTCCTTATTTTAATCTTCATAACAGTTACATTTGGCTTAGTAGACCTATCGACATATTTACAAGCAAAGTGTACAAGAAATGGGTATATAGTACTAAACAAGATGTTTCTTAGTATAGGATTATTTATAACATCCAAAGACCTAGTACAACATTCTTATTTTGGTTAATGATCAAGAACAAAATTCCTACTATAGATAGACTATATTTCATGTTAAGTCTGAATAAGATTTGCTACTTATGCAAAGAAAAGATTGAGATGAGGGATTACCTATTTTTTCTTTGCCCCTTCTCTAACTTTATCTGGAATAGGACCAAGAATATTTCTAATGGAATAAGCTTTCAAATTCGCTCATAAGGGTGGTTAATATCCTAATTGAAGCATAAGTTACTAGTCACTCTAGAAGTGAAAGGTATTGGTCCTAACTACAACCTCTTAGGAGTTACAGAAGGAGAGGAATATGAGGAAGTTCTAAAATAAGGAACATTCGAGAGTGTAATGGTGCAAACTATCCTATAACGTGTAAGGGAACAAATATTATGATGGGATTTAGAGTATGAAAAACACAGAAAAAGCTTTGAGTTACCTGGATTGAGGTTGACCCATCATGAAATGCTTCCTTACAAGCTGGCAAGTTATTCAAGTAAAAAATCTAGACCTAGCATACGAGGAACAACGTTAAAGTAAGAAAAAAAAAGATGTATGCAACCAGATAAGCTTTGGTAACATGGATTAATGAAGGAGTGGTGATATCGATTGAAGAATTCAGATCACCCAATCCCTAATTGGGTAAGTTTTTTAGGCTTCAACCATCAACTGTTGGGTTTTAACCGCTTTTACAAAATGTCACTGAATATGGTTATTCATATTAATGTCGTTTCTTGCTTTTACTTGGTGGTGAAGGGGGATTGTTCATAATGATGTCATTTTTTGTGTTTACTTAGTAAAAGGGAGTTAATTTGTACTCTCTAGATGTTCATACTTCTTTTATATTAATGAAAAGAATCGGTGTTCAAAAAACTAAACTAGATTGAATTGTTCAATTGAAATTATTATGAATCAGCTAGCTTTTTAAATCAATTTGTTTTAATAACTTTATATAAAAATTAGTCAATTTATTAATGAACTGATTAGTTTCATAAACTTTTAAGTAATATTTTTCAAACACGTGCTCTTTACCATCTTGTCATCTGTTTGCTTCTCTTTTAAAGTAAGGCTCATATATTTTTCATTGTTACATATTTATTCTATTTTTTATTTATAGGTATTACTTTTTCTATATATTCTTGCTCGATTGTGTTTGGTTTAAACGGAGAGTTCTTAAAGCTTTTTTTTGTTTTATAGCTTTTGGTTTTTGTTTTATGTTATTTTGATTCTTTAACGTGGGTATGAAAGCATCTTTCATCAATGGGCTTACATGGTCAACGGATGTCATTGATGTCTGTGCAAGTTGTAAGGCATGTCATAACTCTTCTCCTAAAATGTTGTGCATGAAGAAAAACAATGTTGAGGCGATTTGCTGGCCTAGATATTTTATTGTTATGGTGGAGATAGGAGCTGATTCGGTTAGTAAGGTGGTAGGGGTTGGTGTTATTATAGTTATTTAAAGTGGCAATTAGAGGAATTACAGGAGCGGTGGTGGGGGATTAGCCACTTAGTGTTAGACCCCTAAGTTCCGAAGCACTTCTTAGCAACCTTCATGAGGAGCTTTAGGCGGAAAGTTAGCTAGATTCGCGCATAAGGGAGGCATGTGAAAACACTAAGGCACATGCAGGTGAGCGGAATCGAACTTGGTGCAAATTTTGGTAGAGTCTTAGACCTTATAGAGATTGACTCGACCTAGGATAAGGACTTGATGGACTAAGGACTTAAACCATGCTCAGATGGATAGACCACTACTAATGGACTTATTGTAGGAAGCATTAGATCAGGCCAGTGTGCTAATGGGCTTTGGCGAGATCACACTGCATCATCAATAGATAGAGATCGTGAGGAGATCTTGGATGATGTGGCAATTACTAGGAGTTAGAGTTGCAGCGGAACTGAACATATGAAGATAGTAAAGTTCTTCACATATAAGGATGTTAATTTCCTAGTTGAATGTAAACTCCATCTTGTTCTTATCTTATCTTATCAGTTAGAGTCCTATTTAGACGAGGTGTCATCTAATTTGTCCACGTGATGTAACCTGATAAGGATAGACGTGATTTTAGCACGATCTTTAAGTAGTTCAGATTTAGTGGGAATCTGAATGTAACTTGGACTCCAAGTTAGGATGCCTATATATAGCTCATTTGAGCTCTGCTCTTCTTATTCAATTAGAAAGAGCACTTTTCGTATTCTTTTGAGGGAAAGTATATAAAGTTGGTTTTATACCGTATCTCTGTGCGTTCTATTGCCTTTGTTCTTATTGATCTTATAAGTATTGTTTCTTTGAGAGTGTCATGAGGAAAACACTTCGGGGAGTTGGGAAAGGCTGAGTCTTGCTTTAATGGATCTAAGTGAGACTGCCGTGCAAAGGGTGTGAGCGAGAAACTTCAGATGAGAGTTTGAGTTCCAAGAATACCTTTGTAATAACTGGTATCAGAGCCAAAGTTTGAAATGTCAGTAGGCAACTTGACAGAACGAGTGTCTAGGGTGGAGGCACTCATTGGTCCTATTCCTTAGGGAAAGGAAGAGGTCACTTCCCATAATACTCGGTTCAAGATGTTGGAGGCACGGATCCAAAACTTGCAAAAACAGATGGGGGATATGCTAAAGGCACAAGAGGATGCACAATTCAAGATTTCTACCCTTAGGCGTGCTGTTGCAACAATAGATGGGGATCGGATCGAAAGCTCCACTCCACAGCTTTCATCATTGGTGAAGGTGCGTGAACCAAGGGTGTTCGAAGGCGTGTGGGACGCCAAGGTGATGGATAACTTCTTGTGAGATATGGAGCAGTACTTTGTAGCTGCTAGGGTATCTGAAGCTGATAAGGTCAATGTGACGGCCATGTACTTAGATAGAGATGCCAAGCTCTGGTGGAGAACAAGGACCTCTGTGGAGATTAGCGCAGGTAGAACTCCCGTGGAAACGTGGGTACAAATAAAGAAGGAGCTAAAGGATCAATTCCTTCCTATGAATACTTCTTGGCTTGTGAGGGATGCCTTGAAGCAGCTCAAGAAAGATGGATCGGTAAGAAATTATGTTAAGTCTTTTAGCTCTCTAATGTTGGATATTAAGAACATGTCAGATGAGGACAAGCTTTTCAATTTCCTATTTGGGTTACAACCGTGGGCTCAAATGGAGTTACAGAGGCAGAATGTGAAGGACGTGGTTGGTGCAATCGCAGTTGTCGATGCCTTGGTGGATTTTCGATTGGTGAAAGATTCTAAGGCGAGCTCCTCAAATTCTTCTAAGGGCAAAGGCCACGCCCAACATGAGAGGACTGAGGGGAAGAAAAAGAAGGATCCCAAGAAGGGAGATTTCAAAGGTAAGGGCAAGCAAAATGGGGGCTCGAAGAATGGGGAGACATCCTCAAAGAAGGGTAAAAATGCTTGTTACTTGTGCGGCGGTCCACACTTTGCCAGAGAGTGCCCGAGGAAGGAGAAGTTGAATGCCCTGATTATCGAAGAAGATAAGGAATCTTTAGAAGACGCGGCGCTAAATCCAATAACTTTGCTTAATATGATTAGTACTGAGTCAGTTCCTTTTGATAGACTGATGTACGTGGGTATACAGATTGGGGAGAAAGACATAACCGCAATGGTGGATACTGGTGCAACCCACAGTTCCTAGGAGAAAAGATGGTTCAGAAGTTGTGCGTGAAGGTGTCCAAGGCTTCGATGAAGCTAAAAACCCCTATGGGGAAGGCACAAGCAATTGCGGGAATTGCTTACAACGTTCCAATCAGCATTGGAAGTTGGCGTGCTAAGATGAATTTCATCATCATACCATTAGAGGATTTCGAGATGATATTGGGGGTCGATTTCCTTAAAGCAGCGAAGGTGGTGCTGTACACGAGTTTGGGAGGTATGATGCTAATGAATGAACAAAATTCCTTCTATGTGAATTGTTGGAGGTTCAGTGGAGGAAAGACGAATACTACGACATCTGTAGGACATGTTTCAGCTATGAGTATTGAGAAAGGGTTGAAGAAAGCTATAGAGACCTATCTCGCTGCCATGTGGGAGATCAGTGAAGATCACGTGGTAGAATTCCCTGATGAGGTTGCAAGTCTATTGAGGGAGTTTCAGGAGGTGATGCTGAAAGAGTTGCTAAAAACTCTTCCCCCTCGTCGTGAGATAGATCACAGGATCGAGTTGGTTCCTGGAGCAACCCCACCTGTACGTACCCTATATAGGATGTCCCCGATGGAATTGGCGTAACTTCGGAAACAACTTAGTGAGTTGTTGGAGGCAGGGTTCATCCAACCATCAAAAGCTCTATACGACGCCCTGGTATTGTTTCAAAAGAAGCAAGACGGTACACTGAGGATGTGTATAAACTATCGAGCATTGAACAAGGTAACAATAAAAAACAAGTATCCGGTACCTTTGATTCAAGATTTGATGGACAGGTTATCGAGGGCTGAGATGTTCACGAAGTTGGATCTTAGAAGTGGGTACTGGCAAGAATGGATAGCTGAGGGCAATGAGCAAAAGACAACGGGCATAACACAGTATGGATCCTACGAATTTTTAGTTATGCCGTTTGGATTAACTAACGCCCCTGCTACATTTTGCAACCTAATGAACAACATACTATATGAATTTTTGGATGAGCTCATTGTGATCTATTTAGACGACATCGTGGTGCATAGCGCGAACATGGCAGAACACGTGGAACACTTGAGGCGAGTGTTCGAAAGAGTGAGGCAGTATAAGCTCTATGTGAAGATGGAGAAGTGTGAGTTCACTCAGTTAGAGATCAGAGTCTTAGGTCACATGGTGAGCAAAGGTCAGGTCATGATGGATTCTAAGAAAGTGAAGGCAATAGTTGAGTGGCAGGCTCCTACGAAAGTACCAGAATTGCGAAGTTTTCTCGGCCTGGCAAACTACTATAGGGGGTTCATAGTAGGATACTCTAAGAAGGCGGCACCATTAACAGACTTGCTAGAGAAGAAGCAAGAGTGGCGTTGGTCCAGTGCATATGAGGAGGCTTTCGAAAAACTTAAAGCTGCAATCTCAACTGAACCGATGTTAAAGCTGCCCGAGTTTGATCTTCTATTTGAGGTATATACTAATGCTTCGGACAAAGTCATTGGTGGAGTCCTTGTACAGGAGGGTCATCCGGCTACATTTGAGAGCCGAAAGCTCAATGGTGTGGAGCAATGGTACTCGACGCATGAGAAGGAGATGCTTGCAGTGGTGCATTGCCTAGAGACGTGGTGAGTATATTTGTTAGGAACAAGGTTTGTTGTTCAGATAGACAATATTGCTAACACCTTTTTCAGGACCCAGAAGAAGTTGTCAGTAAAACAAGCCCGGTGGCAGGAGTGCCTAGCTGAATATGACTTCATGTGGGAGCATAAACCGATGAGGCACAATAATGTGGCAGATGCCTTAAGTAGGAAGGAGATATTTGCGGCCCTTTATTTGATCACCAGGGTGGAGTCCAACCTATTGAAGCAAATCAAGGCGGCAGCTCCGCTAGACACCATGTACTGTAAGTTAATTAATCAAGTAAAGGAGGGTGTTGTACGCAGGTTTTGGCTCGACGATGATGGGCTATTGATGACTAAGAATATGCCGAGCTTTGGTGAATTGTGGAAACAATTGTTGAAGGAGACGCATGACTTATTGTGGGCTGGTCACCTAGGAGTCCAACGGATGCTAGCGCTCCTATCGCGTTCCTACTTTTGGTCGAAGATAGAGGATTATGTGGAATGTTACGTCTGGACGTGCCTTGTGTGTTAGTTGAACAAACCGGAGAGGAAGAAGGAAGCCGAGTTGCTACAACCCTTATCCATTCCCTAGAGACCTTGGATGTCGGTCTCAATGGATTTCATCAATGGGTTCCCAAAGGTGGACAACATGGCGTCAATCATAGTGGTGGTTGATAGATTCTCCAAGTATCCAGTCTTCATGCCAACTCCTGTAACTTCTCTCTCGGATGTTGCGGCTGAGCTATTCTATAAGAACGTGGTTAAGTATTTTGGAGTACCAGCGGATATTGTGAGTGACAGAGATGCCAGATTTATAGGCTGATTCTAGACATCTCTTTTTAACTTAATGGGTTGTGAGTTGAAGTTCTCAACGTCAAATCACCCACAAATGGATGGCCAAACCGAACCAATCAACGGTTTGTTGGAGGAGTATCTTCGGCATTATGTAAGTGCAAGTCAATGAAATTGCTTAAATTTACTTGATACTGCACAGTTTTGCTATAACTTGCATAGATCTTCGGCTACGGAGAAGAGTCCCTTTGAGATTGTGTTGGACAACAGCCTCTCACTCCTTTAGAGATTGCTCAACAAAGGACAAGTGACAAATGTCTTACGGCGCATAAGTTTGCAAGGGAGAAGCAAGAGATGTTAGATGAGGCAAGGGATAGCCTTCGTAAAGCTTCTAGACGGATGAAGAAGCAAGCGGATCTTCGGAGGAGACCGTTGGAATTTGATGTAGGAGACAAGGTTCTATTGAAACTAACCCTGCAGATTTGGAAGAAGATCTCGAGCAAGCAAGTTCATAGGGGTTTGGTGTCGAAATATGATGAACCGTTTGAAGTGCTACATAAAGTGGAGAACGTGGCGTACCGATTGAAGTTGCCCGAGCGGTTAAAGGTACACCCTATTCTCAAACCTTACTATAAGGATGTGTCAGATTCGAATAGGAGTCAAGTGAAGCGAGCACCACCGGTTATGAGAAAACAGTTTGAGGATCAAGTGGAGAAGATCCTAGATCACCGGATTATGGGTCAATATAAGAAGAACCGACGGACCGAGTTCTTAATTCAGTGGAAGAATAAACCTATTGCGGAAGCTACATGGGAGAAAGATACAACCTTGTCGCAATTCAAGGATCAAGTGAACGCCTACCTTCAGACTAATTCGACGAGGGCATCGAATCTATCTGGAGGGGGTGGTTTGTTAGACCCCCTAAGTTCCGGAGCACTTCTCAGCGACCTTCATGAGGAGCCTTAGGCGGAAGGTTAGCTGGATTCGCGTATGAGGGAGCATGCAAAAAAATTAAGGCATATGCGGGCGAGCGGGCTAGTCTCGGACCTTGTAGAGATTGACTCGACCTAGGCTAAGGACTTGATGGACTAAGGACTTAGACCATACTTGGATGGATGGATGGACCACAACTAATGGACTTGTTGTGGGAAGCATTAAATCATGCTAGTGTGCTAGTGGGTTTCGGCAAGATCACACTGCATCATCAACATATAGAGATCATGGGGAGATCTTGGATGATGTTGCAATGACTAGGAGTTAGAGTTACAGTGGAACTGAACATCTGAAGACAGTAGAGTTCTTCACGGATAAGGATGTTAATTTCCTAGTTAAATGTAAACTCCATCTTGTTGTTATCTTATCTTATAAGTTAAAGTCCTATTTAGACGGAGGTGTCGTCTAATTCGTCCACGTGATGTAATCTGATAAGGATAGATGTGATCTTAGCATGATCTTTAGGTAGTTCGGATTTAGTGAGAATCTGAATGTAACTTGACTCTAAGTTAGGATGCCTATATATAGCTTATTCGAGCTCTGCTCTTCTCATTCAATCGGAGAGAGCATTCTTTGTATTCTTTTGAGGAAAAGTATATAAAGTTGGTTTTATACCGTATCTCTGTGCATT
>JANSVA010000218.1:11003597-11014464 GCA_025504915.1 Erythroxylum reticulatum | reverse complement strand
GTCGAGCACACAATCCTTGCAAAAGCCAACATCTACTGATTTTAGATTGGTTATCAACTCCTTTAAGGCTAAGAATTTCATTCCCTTCTCACTCATATGCCCATAACTTGGTTCAAATTTTGCCCCTTCACTAACCATGGTATCTATTTTCCCATTGGTCACATAGAATGTTCCCATCTTGCTATCCTATGCCACAACTATAACCTCTTCTTCTTTCATGAACCATTCCCAAATATTGTTTTATAGCCAATACTATCCAACTGACCTATTGAATAAACCTTTACGTATGATCTCAATGACTCATCATCGGCCAAATAAACCTTGCCAAAATACCTATCACAAAGTTATGCATAAATTCTCTCTCTCTTTTTTAAGGAATGTTATGCATAAATTCTTTATAAGGAATAGAGTGAAAGAGGCAGCTAGATCTAGAGTCTAAGATTCAAGTAGGCCCTTGATGCTCAAGACTAAAGCATCTTCTTATCCTAAAGCTGCATTCACTTCCTTTTCCTTTTCCTTAGTTTGACTCTTTTTCTTTCTTAAAGCCTTTCAATTCTGGTTTTTATGTCCCTTTCCTTTGAAATTCCACCAAATAAGAACATTGTCGGTCTTGATTTGCTTCTGCCTCTAAACTTCAACTTTCCATGGTTATTACCCCATTGATAGCTTCAAGCCCAACCTTTTGTACTCAAGGTATCACTTGAAGCCTCACTCATCTCCCTTTTGCAAACATCTTCACTAAGAATCAAATCTCATTTCTTTTGAAGTTTTAACTTTTCTTTTCTGGAAGGCTACTTATAGCTTAGCTCCCAACTTTTAGGCAAGGAAGACAATAAAATTAAATCTTTTTACCTCATCATCAAAACTCAATTTTGATTGAGCTCAATTGAGTAGTGATCAGGGTCAACTCATTGATGTGATCGATCACATAAGCACCCTCGACCATCTTCAAATTGAATAGTGATGCATCGAATGTATCTTGTTTGAGGCAGACGGCTTCTCATACATGTTTGATAAAGTTTTCATCAAACCATCATTGTTTTCTAGTTGGCAATGCCAAAAGCAACATTCCTTGCCAACGTCAACCAAATCACACCAAGTGCTTGTCAGTTTAATAGCTCATACTCATTCGTATCTTTTGGTTTCTTCCTCATTATAGGTATATACAACTTCTTTTGATAAGGTAAATCCTTTGATTATTTGGGTCAAGTATAAATAATTAATACAAGAATTTAGGTGAAAAAACCTCCTAAATATAAGAGGCAAAACTAAAGCCAAAGGCAAGAGATTTTATAGCTAGAAGAAAATTTTGATATAAGACAAAAGAGTTATTGTCTTATGTTGGATAAAAAGAATGAAGACCCTAACTCTTATTTATAGTAAAAAAACTTGCTCCCCAAGTAGTACAATCCCCAAGTCAACATTACTAGTCCAAATAATGTGATTTTCACATATACTTGGTTTTAAAGTATTTGCCACCTAGTGACTCCATCATAAGTCCAACAAGTAGACTTGACATAAGGCCAACAAGTTCATGTGGAACACGCGATGTAGCTTCTTTCAATGAGCCTCTATGCAAGAATTTGAGATGAAGATGCCTTGAGGATACATGCCTAGATACAACTCATAACTTGCAAAGTCTAAAACCATGGGGCCAAGTTTCCAAGTTGAGGTATATCCAATATAAACTGACTGAAAGGTTAAATAATAAGACAATTTGGGCCACTAGATGCCCTTATGTTTAGCATGGTTCTTATGATTCTAGATGAGACACGAATGAGGTAACAACTTTATGATACCCTATTATTAGCAATTTTAGCAGGACTGATCTAAGAATATGCAAAGACTGCGCACAATCGCACATACTATAGAGCCTTTCAATAAGCAATTAACACCAAGGAAAGGATATAAAGTAAAGGAAAATGGAAACAAAAACCTTCCAAACAGTGGTTCCTTCAAGATGATGATCAAACACCTCGGAATATTGGAAAAAAGAAACAATAAGATAAAAGAAAAGAAAAAGAATAGGGCATAAACTACAGATAACATCACATTTCAATACTACACTCTTTTTAGAACAAGTAGATGAGCTAAGGCACTAGTTAATGAGGCCCCACACCATGGAGATGTAAAGATTATGTAATGACTGTAAATAAGAAAACTAGCATAGACCAAAGTGAACAAAAGAAATACCATATCACCGTTAGTGTTTGACAATCCAATAGGATTTTTTTCTCGTTTGCCGAGGCAATAGAAATTGAGGTAATCTTGGGGATGTGAATCTACTAATTGCATTGACTTAAGCGCACTGGCCACAATTTCATACATCATTTGCATTGTTTGGCTCTGTCAAAAAGCAATTTGTAAATGTCAGGAATCCAAATTTAGCATATTGTTTCACTTACAATGGATATCCTAAAAAATATAATGACAAAACTACTCCAAGTTTCTCACAACAAGATTTATAAAATAAAATTAATACTCTAAAAAATATGGGCCTATTCATTTGTGACAATTGGCTAACTCGTAGGAAACTGCTTCAAGATGCAACATAAAATTGAGTCATTATTCTCAATCCTATTATACACTAAAATGAAAAAAACTAACCTATAGATGTCTCATCCATTTGTAAAGTGCATTCATTCCAGCATTCTTAATAATAACAACAAAGGTGGTGGGACACATTTTCACTTATGAAGCTCCTCAACCTTTTTTTAACCAATATACATTGAAGTTGTGCTTTCAGCACATGCTAATTGAAAGCAGAATCAAAGTTGTTCCAGATTCATTCTTTCTCTAACACTGTGAAGCCAATGTTAACAAGCCACAACAAAAGAAAAACCTAAAATTGATATAATCATCAGCTTCAAAAGTAACTCATCAGCTATTCATTTGTTTGCATCTGTAAAACAATGTTTGCAGCAATATAATTTGAGAATGTTTACCTGCCAAAATAGAATTTCTTGCATGACAATAGACTTTGGATCTCCCTCTGGCCACATTGGCATCACAACATACACTGCAAATCTCTCATTTGCTCGAATTTTATTGGAAATCTTTAATGCCAACTCCATAGGTATTAGATTATCAGCTCCTGCTCATAATACGGCAAGTATAACTAAAAAATGTTAATCCCTTTTTGCTACCTAATTTCCAAGGTGTATTGATGGCATTCATACAGATCCTTTTAGGTGTGAGCATTTAGATCTCAACTGCAATAGAACAAACAATTAGTGGATAAAAAGCACTTTGAGCAGTTAAAGTTGAAACTCTGACCTGCATTTTGGTATGATGGCCATGCAAATGATGATCCAAGAAAATACTGATTCTCAATATATATGAAATGCTGGGCAGATCTGATTGCCTGGATGTATGCAGTTTGAATGCTTTTATCTACTACTACATTTTTTGAAACAGTGAGATTCTGCAAAAGAGATCTTTCTTCAATAGACTAGATTCCACTGATAATGAAAAGAAAAAAGAAGCTTGTAAAGTTGTACATAAACCTGAGCTTGACACTTGTCAACATTTTTCGGAAATCCTTTCAGTGAACCCGAGTCAATAGACCGGAAAATCTACAACAGAGTACATAATTCAAAAGTAAATCAACAATGAGGGGATAAAATTTCTCTTCAATTTTAAAGCTTTATACAACCTGAACATGCCAGCTTTCAGGATTATCTTCGCTTGACACATATAAAGATGGATCGTCATTTGGAACTATTATAGTGCCATCCTTTGCAGTGAAGTGAGGACTTAGTATCCATGAAATCCGTTCTATCTTTAATAATGCATCATCATGCCAATGAGAAGTCTGACGAAAACGTAGTCCAAATTCCTTCCATCTTGTTGCTTTTCTCCAACGTTGTTCAAAGTTTATTAGAACATCATATGCAGCAGGTCCATCAATTCTGCAGTGCAAGTCGTGCCACGGTTGCCTTGGTGCTATTGTTCCAGCCTTTACAAGCAAAATCCAGATGATCAAAACAGATGTAGCAAGGTGTTACAGTTCGTGGGCTAAATGGATAAGAACTGCGAAGAATTTAGTATCCTAGATAACTAAATTTAAAAAACTAGTTTCTACACTAAGATGGTTTTTAAAATAACTTAAAAGGAGGGGATATGTTCTGTTAACAACTTAAAGGTCGAGACACACAACAAAAGGTTGGATTACAACTATACGTTAAGAAAAGTGCTACAGAAGAGTTTGAAGTGTAGCTAATCTCAGGAAAACAAAGTTTTTGAAGAGACTTCCATAAGTAAGATGAATAGTTTGGCAGATAAATGACTTACAGTAAATGTAGGATTATGAAAATCATCCTTGAATATAGTGTCTAGATCATGAAACAATCGATGCTCAGGGGTATCATATCGGCCCTCACAAAGGTCCAACCCTCCTAAAAATGCAGTTATCTTCCGATTATTGCCAAATGATTGCGTGTCCACAAGAACACATTTTTGGTGATGTGTAAAAAGGGTTCCAACAACCTGAACGGAAACATGAGAATAATATCATCAACTTGTTCAATTAACTAAATCTTACTCTTCAAATTTAAGAAAATGAAACAAAGTTATTCAGTCAGCAGTAAAAAATAACGAGAATTTTTATGGCCAAAGGAAATTAAAATCAAAATGCTTGTAGGCATCACAAGAATCATCCTAATCAATATGCACACTATGCCGGAATTAGTATACAACTTTGGGAAAGCTATGAACAAGGCAACAAAAAAGTAGAACAATGGAAAGAACTTGCCTGTTGTTTAATGTAGCTAAGCTTACTGCTGGCATAACGAGGAGCTAATACACAGATAACAGATGAATGTTTGAAAAACTTTCGGGTTTCTTCATCATGCGTCTGCATCACTCCTGCCTACATATATGACACTTCAAAATTAGACAAGTGTTTATCACTAACATGGCTGAAATGTAAAAAAATAGTCACCAAGAAATTCAAAGTTCCCCTCGTTATACAATCCAACTGTAATCCGATTCGACTTGTAAAAACAGCGAAAACAAAAGCAGGAACTGTTGTACAGTTCTTAACTTTGGTTCTCTCTTCAATTCCATTTCCTTTGAGTTTTTGACGTTGTACTTTGTCCAGCACACACTATAAGTGTAATCTAATTTGTCAGAACCTTTTCTAAGTCTCCCCCAACCACTCCATCAGTAAAGGGTTTATTTGGTTCTTTTATTATTCTTCAAAACAACAGACAAACTAACAAGCATATAATAAGTAAAAGCAAAACGAAAAAAGAATCAAGTTTGCAAGGACGATTAGAACTCTCACCGTCGAGAAACCAAATTTATCGTGGGATGTCTTATCATCCCAAACCAGCAGCAGAACTCGTACTCCTTCCTCTGACTTATACTTAAGCAGCTCCCCAAGAGTCAAATCCCCACCACGTGGCAATGGCCGAGTTGGCTCTCTGATCAACTTAATTTTATGAAATACCGACCAACCCACAATGTAGATCATGTGGTGAGCTTCTGATATTGCATAGCAAATATCCTCCCAGCAGTTATGTTGTTTGTACACTTTTCCATGATCAAGTTCAATCTCCGGCAAGTCATAGTCTCGCACATGAGCATCTTGATACAACGTCAAGGTGCTTCCTTTCCTCAAAGGGAAGTAAGTGTTCCTCACTCCAAGGTGGTCGGGATCACCTGCGACACCATGTTTGTAAAGCGGGTTTTTGTCCACCGGCGTGAACTTAATCTGCAAATGAAGTGCAGTGTCCGGCTTCGGCGGTTTCCCGGAGGACCCGATAATAGGAAACCAATTGTGAATTAACTCGCCGGAAGCAATTTTTTCAGCGGAGATTTTGGTTATCCCCATAAGCTCAGCTCCAAAGAGATCGTTATCCTTCACATGAAACTCCAAATCGATCACTGGATGTGCGAGAGGTACGTAGAAGCGCTGATTCCACTTGGGGTTTCGTGCGTTTTTTAAGACACGCGTCCTTGCTACGGTGGCCTGAGGGACGACTACGGTTACGTAAGGATCACTGGTGACGACATGACGGTGGGTGTGGATTCTTTGGTCAGTCTCATGGCCGTGGTCTCCCTCACGGTCACCGTCGGAGGCGGAGGGAGTTCTGCAGGCGTTGCATACAGTCAAACAACGGCGGAGACGGTTGGAGACAATGTCCATATTGGGCAAGTTCCGAGCTTCAATGATAACCAACTCCATGTCACCGTGAAGGTAGATGACCTTCTCGCCATTAGAAGCATCAGCCATTAAAAAGATTGGTTCTTTATTTCTTTCTTTGCCACGGCAAAAACCGTGTAACTGATTGTTCAAGGGAAGAGGAGAGCAATTGAGTTTTGGCTAATGGGTTTTGGATGGTACAGTGAGTGCGACTGAAAGAAAGAGTAGGAAAATTTACAGAGGAAAAGGAGAGAATTGTGGAGAAAACACACAGGCAGAAGGAAATCAGAAGCAAGGAAGGAATGTGACAGGATTTGGGACAAGGCGAACGAAAGAGCGGATCTCGAGATTGCTTTGCTTGTCATAGAGAGTTTAGAGAAGTTGGTTTGCATGTAGGTGGAATTTGACGGGGATTACAATTAGCCATTATTCTATAACACCCTTGAATCTGAAATTGAATTGAAACAAACCCAGTTTAAGCAAAATTGTGGGCGGGATTTGCTGGAAATGAAAATTGAATCAACAAAGATTTGATCTTTACAAGTTCTGTGTGGCACGGTAGGCGGTTGGGTTGATAGGACAAGACTGATGACACGATGGGGGCAGCATAACAGAGATGTCAGTATGATGGGTCAGTTTTCTGCCAATAATGGCCGTTGTCAGTAGAAACTGTAATAATTAGGAGGGTTACTACTAGTAACCGCGTGTTCGTGCAAGTTACAATTGTGTACTGTTGCCATAATCCACTAACCAGTAGCCTTTTTGAGTTTCTGTCATTCTCTTCAGCTTTATCTGTCAGGTTCACGCTTGTTTAGGATGGTACATTTCGGTTATTTAAATCTGAACCCAGAAGGTTTAAAGGTGAAAACTGAAAACTTTCCCAATGTCCCAATTATAAATTTTATGTACTAGAGAGCAAGTAGCATCTATTCAAGGTTAACTCAGAAGACAATTGATATGATTTTACAAGAATCTAAATTGGGAAACTACAATATAAGAAGGGAGCAAATGAGGCGTACATATGCATTCTTAAAAAGTAAATATTGAAAGCTTCCATTTGCTAAAAGAAATCAACTTAAATGGGAAGGTGTCAAAAGAAGAAAGCCCTCAAGATGCCAATCCTCCTTCATGCCCACTCTCCCACCCTGTCCCACAAACAAGGCATCAATCTAAGAATTGCCCTCACATGGTCTACGTATCGGATGGGAATGAATTCCAAACTTCAAAATCAAGCCAAAGTGTGAATTAAACAATGAAAAGAAAAACCCCCCAACCATGTTATTTTCTATTGGTCCTTTATTCAAATATCTTCAAAATTAGGACATCCCTGAAGAGAATATCAAAACCTGAGTTATATGAAATCCCATCGTTAGAAGTGAATGATTTGATTTTTAGAACTCATATTAGCTTTTTGAGACTTCAAATCCTCTGGCCAAGTACTCTGGCCCTAGCCTTTGCCAGAGGATTTAAGCCATCTATTTAAGTGGCCCCATTTACATGGATGACTTAAATCCTCTGGCATAGGTTAGGGCTAAATTACCTGGGTCAAAGGATCATGTCCCTTTTTTGGAAGTACTCAAATTAAATAAATTTATTTTATTGTAATTCAAATCAAACTTGAGTTTAAAATATTTTTTAAACTTTAAATTGAATTTGAATTTAAAATTTATCTTAATTTTAAATTGTTAAATTAAATTAAATTAAAATTATTTAATTCAAATTTTAATTAAGAACTTAAATTTTTCAAATATATGTAAATCTCGAAAATTGAAAAGAAAAGCTTGTGTTGGATCAGATTCATTATTACCCATAATTCTTGCAACTCTTATAGCATGAGGCACTTCGCAACTACCTGTCATTTGCTTACCTGCCCCGATGTTAGCTTCTGAAATTTCATATTCCCTTTGGCTTGTGTAGGCACACCTACTCGAGCCACGTACTAATTGTCTTATCGGAAACGTGGCAACGAAGGGAACACAATGATCATCACAATGAACATACGAATTATTAGATTAGACCAAGAGTAAATGAATAAATCAATTGTGCATAGATGTTGACAATATATCAATCGTTGCACTGTTGAATCGACCTAGGAATTTGCGGTTCCTGCATAAGTTTTCTTGGTTCTGCCGCCATGTCCCCATCGGCTGCTACGAGTGGCACAAGCTATAACAACATTTTCACCATCTTCGTCATCATTTAGACAGCAAATTTTTCTGTCTCATGCCTCTTCATCCACCTCAGCCGGAGCCTTCCAGTCAGTTTTGTAAGCCACCACACGTACTTGGAAACCGCTTCAATTGCCCTAAAGATGGGACAACCTTTACAGCAGTATATTGTTTGTCACGATGGATATCATCAAACCTTCCTTTTCGCTGTTGCTTGTCATTGAACATCTTTATTATCAGTTTAGGACAGAACAACAATGTTGTTTCCTGTGGTTTTGTCATCACATTTTGCTTATTCTGCTTGCACTTGATTTGGCCTAGGCACGATATTCTCGGAGTGGGCTCTCTGACGTGAAAACTTCTACTCCTTGCCTGTCTTCGAACCTCTTTGGGGAACAAGCGAGACTACGGGACTTGTGAATCCACTGGCGGATGTGGTCACAATGGGGCTTGGAGGTTGGCTTGTCAAGTTTTTTGCTAGAGAACTTGGATCTTATGTAATACGTAATAATAAGTTTATTATGTACACAGGATTAAACATGAAATGATTAAAAATGAAGGTAATATAAAATATCTGATTTCGGTTTTATTTTTTATTCTGATACCGATTGTGAGCTCCAAACGATCATGAATCTTCCAGGACCTTTACGGAAAGTGTTTTTCGACACAAGGTTTAAGTTTTTCTACAGTTTTCTCAATACGTAAGCTCTCTTAACAAGTTAGAAATTCCTTATGTTTACGATTGATATGAGCAATTGCAGGAGACCTTAACCTATATACAACTTCCATATCGGACTTCCCTATTACAAGGCCGATATAGGTCCAGTCCACACTAATTGAGATCTATTTTTTACCTAAACTTTGACCCATTGATTTAGATCATTTATTGAATCACTTTATTATCTTTATCTAGATCAAATTACATAACTTAACTAATAATTAATTGAAAACCAAAAAATGCAATTAATAGTTGTCCAACTTTATAGAAAAGGACAAAATTGTCCAACATTCTCCCCTTTAGACAGGCATTAATTCTAGTTTTGAAAGGCATTAATTGTAGTTTTGACTCTAATTTAAAAACTCAGTTAAGTCACATTACTTAATTAGTCGACTAAGTTTTAAAACAAAACACTTGATCCAAAGATAATGAAAGTCCATTATTCTATCCGGAAAGGCTTTCGATACTGAAAAGTATCAAATGCATGTGTCGTATATGATACAGATCCAATATAATCACATATATTTAATACCTCACTAATATGAATGGAAAAATAGAATGTGGCGAACTAAGATGATACCTTTATGATCTAAATTATATCATCTTTGTTTGTAGTTCTCGATTTCTTCAACTTTATGCTAAACTGTATTAGAGAAATCTTATTTTCTTTAGAGTTATGGATTTCGTACCATTCAGGCCAGTACCGACTGGAAGGTACCGTATCGGCTGAGAAACGATACGAAATCAGTAAATGACGATACCGACCTAAAATACCGGTCGATATCGACATTTATCGGTCGGTACATACCGGTACTGGCTGGAATAAAAAATTTCAGCTGATGTCGTAAGTTTCGAAAATTGCAAGGACTAAATTGCAATTTTCGAAACTTAACCCTAAAATTACCCCCCTCCCCGATTCTTCTGTCTACTCCTCTCTCTAGTCACGATCTCTCTCTCTCCCTCGCGAAGTCACCATCTCCTCCTCAGCCATCTCGTCGTCTCCTCCTCGCATCAACGTCTCCGCCATCACTCATTCCTTTGACCTGGGTTGGAGCCATCACTCCTTGTGATCTCTCTCTCTTCCTTCGACCTTAGCCATCACTCCTTCCTCCGCAACACGTTGTCGCTATCCATCGCAGCCACACCGCACCTGCGTCGTCCGACACACCACCAAGACACGACCTGACATCAACCCGAAGACCCGATTGTTTGGGTGTGTGTTTTTCTATTTTTTCATTTTTCATTGCATTTTGAGTCTTTGATATTGTTGGTCTGTTGGATGATGGATTTGTGTTGTGTATGTTTGGTTTGGATGGTGGATTTGGGTAACAAATTTTGCGTGGATGTTGGATTTTGGTTGGGAATGGATATTGAAGCTGAAAATCATGAATGGGTTTTGTGAATGTTGAACTGAAATTGGATTTGGATTTTCGAAGTGGAATGCTGACTATATAAATTTTTTGGCTTGTGATTTACGATGATATTGACTAAGAATTATTGATAAATGAGATTGAATTTGAGTAATTGAGCTTGAGATGAGAATTTGAGATGTTGAGTTCAATTGTACATGTATTTTATTTAATGATAATTTGGTTATGGCCGTGAGGTGATGTGAGGTGAGTGTGAGGGACTAGTGTTTAAAGTTCAATTGTTGATATTGATTAATTGATTGTTAAAACTTAAAATTAAAAGTTGATAATCAACATTTAAACCTAAATGTAAAATTGATAACCAAATGTGAAATTAATAATTAAAAGTGAAATTGTAAAATTGATAATCAAAATTGGTAAAATTGAAAAAGCTTAAATCATTAATTGACACATTCTTAATATT
>JANSVA010000218.1:10948484-10964969 GCA_025504915.1 Erythroxylum reticulatum | reverse complement strand
ATGTTTTCTTTTTGGATTATCATGTAAATATAAAGATGTAATACTACTTTTAAATGATAATGTTAAGTGATGTGAAATTTTGTAATGTTTATATTTATAACATTGAATAGAAATGTATGTCTTGAATGTATGTACAGGAATTTGGTTGCTATATATATAGGTGGTTGTAGATTCTGTATAGGGGTGTTATATTTGTGGTATTAGAGCACGGTTTAGGCGATTCTGACCAATATGAGTCTAGTAAGATATGGTTTGATTTTAATGTTGGCCTAATGTAGATGTCCTAGTTTTCTTGTAAATAGTAGAGATGGAAAGACCTCGTGAAGGTGATGAGGTGTGTGTTAGGGAGAGACCAATTAGTTTTGGGTTCTCCTGAGCCTCTAAGGAGTGTGTGATAGAATGTTGTCAATAGATCGACTAGCCTGTGATATACATATGACTAGTCTATTGGGCCATAGTGTATATGTAAATAGAGCATATAGAGATTGCCCTATTATGATACGTGGGAATAGTTTGAAGTTGATATGATAGAACTACCGTTCCATAAATTTAACTTGATCTTAGGCATGGATTGGTTGTCCAAACACCAAGCTACATTAATTATGGGTTGAAAATAGTTGGGCTCCATGATTATGATGGTTTGGAAAAAATGGTGCATGGTATTAGGTTTAGTCTTTTGACTAGTGTAGTATCAACCATGCAAGCAAGATGATTTTTGAGAAAAAGTTGTGAGGCATATTTGGCTTTAGTACTTGATTCAAATAGGGAGAAGGTGAACTTACAAGACATATCGGTAGTAAATTAGTTTCTTAATGTGTTTTTAGAAGAGTTGTCGGGTTTGTCACCTGAGAGGGAGGTAGAATTATCTATTGAGGTTGTATCTTGTACTACTCTTATTTCAAGAGTACATTATGGAATGGCTCCTATTGATTTAAAAGGGTTAAAGATTCAGTTACAAGAGCTTTTGGTCAAGAGTTTTATCCTACTCAGTGTGTCACCATGGGCAGCTCCATTTCTTTTTGTCAAAAGAATGATGGCACCTTATGACTATAAAGAATAAGTATCCATTGCCCATGATAGAAGATTTGTTTGTTTAGTTGAAAGGTGTAGGAGTGTTCTCTAAGATTGATTTACGGTCAGGTTATTACTAGCTTCGGATAAAAGATGTAGATGTTCTAAAGACTATATTCAAGACTTGATATGGCCATTATAAGTTCCCGGTGATGCCTTTCAGGCTAACTAATGCACCGGTTGCTTTCATGGATGTGATGGATAGGATGTTTCAGCCTTACTTAGACCAATTTATTATGGTGTTGTAGATGATATATTGGTCTATTCAAGGAATGAAAAGGAAAGTTAGGAACCTGAATCAATGATGAGAATTCAGTACCCGCAACTATTTAATACAGGTATGACTTTTGAGGACGAAGTTCTCTTTAAGGGGGAGAGAAATGTAAGACCCCAACATTTACCCTAGAAGTATGTATTAAGAAGTGCACGTAACGAATTAAGTGCATATAAGCATAGTAAGAGACATAATGGTACATAATGTAAAAGATATGAGTAAATGGGTAATTTGTTCATTTTGCCATGGACATGTATACTTAGACGGAAAATGTGGATGGGAATGAAATTAATTGATGAGATTATAGGCCAATGTGGGAATTAAATGAAGAAGAGGGACTAAATATACAATTTTCCTAAAATCAACTCATCGACCAATTAGATTAAAGCATGTGTGACTAATAGGATTAAAGCATGTGTGAATAATAAGTTAAAGCATGCGAGCTTCCACTAGAATTTTAACACATGGTCTAATAGGATTGTAACACATGGTCTAATAGAATTGTAACATATGGTCCAATAGGATTGTAACATAATGATTCAATAAGTTTGAAACAACAATATAAGACTAGAAAATTTATAAGGGGAGTAGAAAAAAGGGGAGAGGGACATGTGTGTAGGGGGCAGAATTTTCTCTTCTAACCTCCTTTTTATTCCATCTCATTAATCACACCATTTTTGCATAAGGAATCAAGCTAATCCTAGGTGAAAATTAAAGTAAAAGTTTATGATTTGTCTTATCATCTTCATCTTTCTTGCTTTGCTTATGAATAACTGAAATTACAAGGTTGGAAGTGGGATTGAGATGTGTATTTGTGATGTTTCTAGTTAGTGAATCAAGTAAAGCCAAAGATGAAGGGAAGGAAAGGCATCAGAAGAACTACTTTGCCAATTTTAAGGTTTGGGATTAAATTTTTCTTTGTTTGCATGTTTGAATGGATGCAAAGATTCATTTGGATGTGTAATGGTTGTTGGGATGATGATTTGGTGTTATCTTTCATAGAATTTGTTGAATATGACAAGAGAGTATTATGTAGAAGAATTTTGTCTAAGGTTTGTTAAACCAATGACATTTTTTAGGTCATAACTAAGCCTACATACCTCTAAATTGCATGATTTTAGTTGAATGTGAAAACTAAGATAGAGAAATAGAAATCTTTAAAAGAGACTCTGACTTAATTATGGCTTTATGACATTGGAAATTAAGATCGAAAATTTGACCTGATATTGCCCCTGTTTTGGATCAGCTTATGAGTTTGGCCTATATCTCATGATTTATACGTCTAAATGGCTTGAATTCTGTTTCTTTAAAAACATAGGGAAACAATTTTCCAGAAGACCTCAAAACCTAATTCAAACTTTTTCTATATGAAAATTTCGGAATAAGTAGAGGTATGAATTCTGGGCAGGGGACACAACGAAAAGGAAATTGCACTATTTTGAGTTTATTTTCATTTCTGATTTTTACCGAATCATATCCAAACCTTTTTGAATGTGTATGAAGCTTTTCATCACTTATAAATAAATGAAATAAGACTTACCTTATGTAATTTGGGTGATTGAATATTGGAATTTAAGATTGAACATAATGCATAACATATTTATTGTTCATATATGTATAGTACGATTATACAAGTATGATTTTGATACCCTTCTAATGGTAGTAAGTTATAAATCGCATATATGAATGCAAATACATAATTTATGAGTTAAAACGTGTATCATATGAATTGTCAATATATGAAATGTGAAATTGGTAAATGATTAAAGGAAATATTATAGTGTCTGTTCCATTGTCTTGATGGTGGATAGATAGGCATGTCTATAGGTTTACAGTGTAGCTGCTACAATTTTGATGTCACTGGTGTCAACATTTCGAGACTATAGTGTCTCTATAGTTCAATACCTTTGGGTATCTACAGTTTGATACCTTCGGGTATTTATAGTTTGATGACTTCGAGTATCTACAGTTCGATAGCTTCAAGTATCTATAGTTTTGATATCTTCGGATATCTATAACTCCTGTTATCCACACCGACATAAATGTGCAGGCCTAACACAAAAAGTAAAGTAAATGGTTATAAATAAGAAATACAGCATGACAATATAAATAATTGGTATTGATGAGCATTTCCATTTGTATTGATAATTTGTATCAATAAGCATTATATCAATGTTTGATTTATGAATGTGAATTTACGGTATATGAATAACATATTAATGCATGTTTGCATTATGTACTTTGATTAAGTACTCTATCACTATTATGAGTTGTGATGTTTATGAATGTGAGTGCTTAGCAAATGACTGCTATAAGTAGTCATCCAACCTAAATGCTTTCCCACTAAGCTTTCAAGCTTAGTATGGGTGTTAGTCCGTTTAGGTCTAAGTCATAGGAGTGAGGTAGAGGAAACATCTGTAGGGTCCAAGGCCAACAGCTAGGAGAAAAATGCCTTTTGGAATGTGTTTTAGTTAAAGATGATTGTACATGTAATGAAGGAAATCGTATGTTTTCTTTTTGGATTATCATGTAAATATAAAGATGTAATACTACTTTTAAAGGATAATGTTAAGTGAAGTGAAATTTTGTAATGTGTATATGTATAACATTGAATAGAAATGTATGTCATGAATGTATGTACATGAAATTGGTTTCTATATATAAGGGTGGTTGTAGATTCTGTATAGTGTAACTAGATTGTCTGTTCTAAAAAATATATTCCATAGGATTATATCCATCCAATTTTTCTCTGTCCCATTTATTGGATGGGTCTAATCCCATGGAGCAAAGTGGGAAAAAATTTTTAGGAACAGATGATTTATTCCCATATAAGGGATGTTAATATGCATTCCATCATATATATATATATATATATCCCAAATTTGGCTTTTCATTTGAGTTAGCAATACTCATCAACCTTATAAATGGAGCCATAATCTTTATATTAATTAAGCAAGCATCACAAAATTTATTATCTATAACAATAGTATAAACTTTTTTTTTTCCTGTTACACCCTTTATTAACTTATAACTTGAAAATTATTTGCATATAACTAAAATTTGAAGTGCTTATTTATGATCATAAACACTCTCAAAGTTATAAATGTAGTTGCAAGCCTAGTCGTAGTAGGTCACACAATCTCGACCCATTCATCTTGTTTTCTTAACCAAAACAGATATGTAATATGATTATCATAAAAATTATGATCTTAGAAGAACGTGAAGCAAGATTAAAAATATGGTTCATACAACTAATATCTTTTAAAATAGGATTTATATAAGAAGCAGCACTTGGAGACCAATAAATGTGCTCATATTTTAATTGTAAGAAGTGCCCAGTTGATATATAATTCGTTACCTTATTTGTAATGAAATGCACAACATTTTTGGTCTAATTCACTCGAAAATTTTAGAAAATAATCCAAATAAAGTATGAGCATTTTTTTAACCATATTAGAAACATCATCATACTTAATAAAAGTTATTCCAATGTTAAAAAAAAGAGCTTAATCAAAGTTCTTTGTCTTTGATTTGTTCACCCATCAGCCATAATAGTGCATCATGTTGTTTCCCAATTAGGCTTATATGTATTCACAATCAACTAACACCCTTTTTTTAAATCTTGAAATAAAGGCACACGAATCTCATAGTAAGAAGGTTCCTTAAATCCTAAACCTATTATTATTGTAGCATTATTGTTTCTTAAAAATTGGTTGAATTTAAAGTATTTAAACGAATCCATGAATGATCAAACCATTTATCATAAGTTTCTTTACATCACAAAACACCATCCTTCTTAATCAAATTAACTTTTAAACTAGGTTGAGAACCAAAATTTGTTCTTAGAGGAAAATAAGAATCTATATTTATAATAACTTTCCTTTTTTCCTTTATTAAACACTTGTTATACTTCTTCGCCTAAAAAAAATACATCATAAGTCTATTTATTTTTTTATTACTTGTTGTTGCAAAGAATTTCTAATCCTCCCACATATATCACATAATACTTTTTTTTTATAAGAAGCAGCATTATCCTTAACACCAATAAAATATTCTTTCATTATATAAATTTCTCCCTCTTTAAATACTATATTTCTACCCCTTTAAATATTCTAACACAGAACATAAATTTATATTGAATATTTTCATCAAATGTTAGGGAGAGAAAATCAAAGTATGCACTGGACTCGGCCATATTGAGTGAAACAGTATCATTAGGAGCGTAAATAATGATTGGGTTTAGAGGAATATAATGGCCATTTGAGTTGGCCAATTAGAGGTAGGAAGTGGAGGAGTCTTAGTGAGAGTGATTGCTTCAGTCTAGGGATTACCACAGAGGTAAAATACATAGGGCTTAAGTTGGTGATTGGCTAGAAGAATATGGGCTCAAATGGGAAACATTGAAGCCACAACGTGTTAAAGAAGGTGAGAGGGAGAGAGAACTCAATGATTGACTTCAAAGAGTTGATTGCCAAAGCAATTTCGCCAATTTCTAGTGTTTTGGTAGACTTAGACGATTCCATGAGGTTTGGTGAAAATCATCAAATGGTTCTAAGTTCATGTATCTTTTTCTTTTCAACAAGGCAGGTGATGACGGTGTTGGAATTGATAATTTCCCCAGTCATGGAAAACATTGATGAAGCAATAGAGAGTTTGCTACTAGCAACTCTGATTCCTGTGAATTCCAAACCGTAGAAGGACGTTCCAGTGGATATAGTTGACAATGGAGTCAATTTAAGGGAAGATGAAAATGAGAGAAAGCGAATGATCTTTGTTTTTGTCTACTGCATTGTTGGTATCTCTGGTATATGTTCTATAATCCTTCCTTTTTAATTCCTGATGTTTGATCTTGTCTACACACCACCACTTAAACCCAGGTATTTTTGCATGGTTGTCTTTTTTACGTGTTCTTTGTTCTCTACTATTGTGATACTATGTAACTGTTCAATAACCAGTTGCAAATACAGGTTACCAGATGGGAATATTCTTCTCTAGTTTTTACCTATTGTTATTAGTCCACTACCCTTAAGGAGCTCTCATTGTTTTGTACAAGATTTCTAGTTTTGCCTATAGCAAATTAACTAATGCTATTTCGTGTTGTATTCACTGAGAGAGATAGCAGTTGACATGGATATTATGTATGCTAGCCTAGGAGCTTCATCTCTGCTCTGTATGTAACTTTTATTCTGACCGACCAGACCTGTCGGTAGGGGATGGTGAAGTTTGGGTCCTGTACTGTATTCGAGGAACGTATGTTAACTTTTGTAGAGTTTTGACACATTACGTGTCTTTTCTATTAGCTTGCTCGAGACTCCTAATAAGTCTACTGTTGCGACTGTGTTGATACTACTAACACGTAAAGGACATATTTCTTTTCCTTGTAGGAACCGTTGGTAATCCAAATTTTAACTTGCAACTTTTTCCAGTACACGACGTTCCCTTTAGATTCATTCCTAACCAAATTCACCATATATAGTTTTTCTCTGAAGCCTTTTTCTTTAGACGCACTCCTATCCAGGCTCATCGTTTTATGTTACTTGCGTGCCTCTAAAGTAAAAATCTCCCTAGACACTTAAGCTCTATCAAGTGAGGTAAAACTACAATATTGCCCTCTGTTGACCCACAATTCTTTCTTTGCTTGCTTCCCTAATTATTATTGTTGTTTGCTCCTTTTAAATCGTGACTCTGTCACCTTTATGCTACCTTTTTCATGCTTGACATTATTTGTTCACTTTGGCTTCCTTCTCTGTTCGGCAATTTAATTTCTTGTGGTTGGTTCTTATGCTTATGTGATTTTGGCATTTGAGATACTGGACTTCTATAGATAAACTAGTCAGGTCTTTTTTATCACCTTTCTGTATTATTATTATTATTATTATTATTATCATCATCATCATCATCATCATCATCATCTTTCCGGTTTTTTAGTTTTGTCTTTTTTAGTCCTTTTGCTTCTCTTTAGTACATACGATTTAGAGTGCCTTTGCTATTAGTGTTTACCTCTTATAGGTTTATAGTTGTGCTACTTTCTCTCCTTTGTGGTCTCTTTTCGATCCAATTGGCTCTTTTCCTTTTCTATTTTTGAGACTGTGTGTACTTTGGGAATCCCAAGGGATTTTTTGGAAGAATCTATGGGAAAGTGTGGGGGCCATGAGTTAGGAGGGATGGCTTTGAATCTGACAGATGGGACAGGAGCAAGCTTTTTGGTGTGTTCTACATGTAAAAGTAAAAAAGGTGATGACAGACTAAAAATAGGCTCTTGGAACATTGGGACCTTTATGGGGAAGTCTTTAGAATTAGTAGAGATTTAGACAAGTAGAAGATACAAATAGCCTACATTCAGGAGACTAAGTAGTAGGGAGCTAAAGTAAAGGAGATAGGGGGATTCAAACTATAGTACTCGGGGGGTCCACGGAGGCAGAATGGGGTAGGTATCCTAGTGGTCAAGGAACTTATAAATCAAGTGGTGAAGATCACAAGGATAAATGATAGGATTACGGTGGTTAAGATTATTATTAGCAATGGTGTTCTCAATTTAGTATGTGTGTATGCACCTCAAGCTAGTTTAGACAAATAAAAAAATGTCTATTCTGGGCAGCATTGGATGGAGCGATCTAACAAATCCCTAATATTGAGCAAGTTATCTTAGGAGGTGATTTTAATAGGCATATAGGGATTTTTTCAAACAGATATATAGGGACTCACGGGGACTTCAGGTACAACAATAAAAATGAAAGTGGGATTGCTTTATTGGACATGGCCGTAAGGTTTGAGTTAGTGATAGCAAATTTCTTATTTAAGAAAAACGAGGCACACCTGGTGACCTTTAAGAGTAGTACGACCAATATGCAAATTGATTATTTCCTTGTCAGAAGGAGAGCCAGAGATGGTGCAACGATTACAAAGTGCTTCCAGCCACATGCTTAGCAACCCAGCATAGATTGTTGGTTTTGGATCTAGAAGTAAAGGGATGGAGGATGCAATAATTTACTAAGCGATGTCATAAAATTAGATAATGGAATCTAAAAGGGGACATGGTGGAACAATTTATGACTTGAATTCGATATGGAGCCAAATGGTTTGTGAAAGGGGATGCTAATCAGATGTGGGAGGGAGTAGCTCCCTTGGTAAGAGCAACCACCACAAAACTCTTGGGAGTTTCTAAAGGGTCATAGGGTGACGAATGGAATCTTAGTGGTGGTCGGAAGAGGTTCAAGGAATGGCCAAGGCAACAATGAGACCATACAAGGCTCTATTAGCAAGTACAATAGAGGCAGAACTAGAAACTAATAGAGTAAAGTACAAACTGGCAAAGAAATGGGCAAAGAAGACAATTTCAGTGGCTAAAGGCAAAGCTTACGAGACTTTGTATAGGAGATTCAATACTAATAAGGGAGCACAAAATTTTTTTCAAGTTGGCACAAGATAGGGCACGTAAGACAAGGGATTTCAACCAAGTCTATTGTATACGAGATGAAACAGGGCAGGTACTCATGAAGGCCCATTCCATCAAGAGTAGCTAGCAGAGATACTTTTTTGGCCTGTATAATGAAGGCATCTAAGACAATATAGAGTTAGGTGACCACTTCGTATTGGAGCATTTTCATAACTGGTCTCGGTGTGAAAGGATCACAAAGGAAGACATTACAAAGGCTTTGAGGGAGATGGAGAGCAGAAGGGTAGTAGGGTCGGATGAGATCTTTATTGAGGTGTGGAAGAGAATAGGAGTTGCCAATGTTGAGTGGTTAGTTCAACTTTTTAATGTGATCCTCGAGTCAGTCAAAATGTTGGATAAATGAGATTAAGTAGGTTGGTTCCATTATACAAGGACAAAGGGGACATCCAACATTGTCACAACTATAGAGACATTAAACTACTAAGTCACACAATGAAGCTGTGGGAGAAGGTGATTGAGAAGAGAGTTTGGAGAGCAGCTTTTATATCGGTCAACCAATTTGTCTTTATGCCTGGTAGGTGCACAACATACGCGATACATCTCCTCCGTAGGTTAATGGAATGCTACAGGGAGCAAAAATGGAATTTGCATATGGTTTTTATTAATTTGGAGAAGGCATATGATAGGGTTCTTAGGGAAATCTTTTAGAGGTGTTTGGAGGCAAAGGGAGTTCCTATGACCTATACGCACGTAATTAGGGATATGTATGAAGGAGCAATGATGAGCGTACGGATGGTAGGAGGTGACACGAAAACTTTTTTTATTGGTATTGGGCTATACCAAGGCTTCGCCTTAAGCCCTTTTTCGCTTGCATTAGTGATAGATGACCATACCAAACATTTTCAAGGTGAGGTACCTTGGTGTATGTTATTTGCTGACAATATTTTCCTCGTGGATGAGACTAGAGAGGGTGTCAAATTCTAGTTAGAATGTTGGAGAGAAACGCTAGAGTCAAAAGGTTTTAAAATGAGCAGGACTAAGACGGAGTACTTAGAATGCAACTTTTCGGGAAGCCAGATGGTCCATGAGGTGGCGGTAGTAATTGGTATTGATGTCATATCACAAAAATTAAGTTTTAAATACCTCGAGACTATCATTCAAAGTGATGGTAACATTGAAGCTGATATAGTCCATCGTATTAGATTTGGGTGGGTTAAATGGCGAAGCGCATCAGGGGTCTTATGTGCTAAGAAGATTCCATTAAAGCTTAAAGGTAAATTTTATAGAATAGTTATTCGGCCAACCATGTTATATGGGGCGGAGTGTTGGCCCACTAAATGTGGACATATAAGTAAGTTGTTGGTAGCCGAGATGCAAATACTTTAGTAGATGTTTGATGTTACCAGAAGAGATAAGGTCCAAAATAGTATGGTAAAGGACAAACTATTGGCTAGTATTGTTGACAAGTTACAAGAGACTAGGCTTAGGTAGTTTGGGCATGTGAGCAGAAGGCACACTGATGCTCCAATGTGATGCTGTGAGAAAATAACCTTTCCTGACTGCAAGAGGAGAAAAGGGATGCCAAACAAGAACTGGAGGGAAGTGATTAAAAAAGACATGGCAGAGTTGACCCTTACTAAGAAATTGACCAGAAATAGAAAATTTTGGCGTGCTAGAATACGGGTAAAGGATATCCTTTAAAGTGCGTCAAAACAATAGTGGTAGTTATTAGGAATCATTTATTGTAAAGCTGTGACGATGTATCTACCATTTAGGACGTCTAACCCTAGTATCTAATATGTCTTTTCTAGTTGCAAGTCGTGAACAAGTCTTTCTGTCTTATAACTTGGCTTTTTAGCTCTGGTGTATGGGGAAAGGTCCTTCGAGGCCATCCGATACCTTTGGATTGTTCATACTCACATGGATACTGAGCAACGATCCCTAACACAACTCGAGACATAAAGAGTCTTACTTTACATCTTATCAGATATTAGCAGATCTTCGCATCATATCAAATATTTTATTTTATTTTATTTATTTGTTTATAGTTTTATTTTTTTATACTCTTTTTAATCTGCATCACCTTTTTTTCTGGTCATGTCACATTTGTATATAGGTCTACTATAAACAACGTTTTTAACTCTAAATTCATTACTAGATGATAATGTTTATTTTCTGGAGATGAAGCCATACTTAAAAATAATGCTTCCTTAAACATTGCTATCTAGTTTTAACTTAATAATGAAGCAGAACAACAATGTTTTGGTTCTTAAAACATTATCGTTTGTGTCTTTGTTTGTTGAAACCAAACACCTCCCTCATCCTTCCTTTCAATTTTTTATTCTTAATATGTAATTCCAACATTTGTGGATGCTTCTTCTGGGATTTCTCTTCTCTATTTCATCATCATCTCTTCTTTAATGAAGGCATCCTTCATGCTTTTGAACTGTTTAATTTGTCTTATTTATATATTTACCCTTTGTAATTTGTTGATGATTAAACGAATGAAATAGGTAGATTTATAGCTTCATTAGTTATTAAACAAAATCTATGAATTGTTTAATTTGTATGAATTGAGTGATGTGACTTCATCAATTATTAAACTAATGAAGTAAGTATATTAGTAGCTTCATGAGCCTAACAGGAGTGATAGAAGAAAAAGATGTAAAGGTTCTAAAGTGGGGAAATTAAGATTCAATTTAGATAGAAGAGTTTCTAATGTGATTAAGGTTCATATTTAGATAAAAGAGCTTCTAATGTAAGGAAATGGTTATTCAAACTAGAGTAGAAGGCAAGCACATGAAGTTTTCTATGTAGAGCAGCTTTTAATGTGTTGCAATATTGGGAGCATTTTGATAATAATTTTTTTCATAGACCAACTTTACGTTTCCTATCAACTAGCAATGGTGCAAATATCCTTAGACTTAAGGTATTCAAGGATATCTTAGACACCGATCCTATATTTTGACACCATTCTTTGTTGCCTTAAGATGAGATCGCTCATAGGGTGGTGATTGGGTACAGCTATTAGTATTCGAAGGTAATTAGGTAACCAGTAAAGGGTTCACCACTTATGATAAAAGGAGATGATACCCACGACCTCTTATTGGGGTTATTACTCAGGATAAGAACTAAAATCACTTGGACTAGATGTGAGATAGTCAGTTTAGTGGGAGTTGACATATAGCCCATACTCCGAACCAAGTGGGGTATAGGATGGTGAAGGGATGAATTGCACAGTAATTGCCAATGGAAAGGCTTGTAAGTCGAATAATTAACTATCGAAGAGTTCATGTGTTAATTCACTTATTTTCCAATAAATTAGCATTATGAAACTCTTCAAGATTTGCTTAGATTAAGAGTTAATTCAGGTGGCATGAAACCATTCATGATATGCTCAAATTAAGAGTTAATTCAAGTGCCAAAAATAACTAAAAGCCTAAAGGTCACATGCATAAAAGATCAGATGAAATACAAAGTGTGCACGTGACCCACTGCCTAAAGGTCACATGCATAAAAGATCAGATGAAATACAAAGTGTGCACGTGACCCACTTTATAACAGATGGTATATAAGTGAGTTCGTCACTTATGTACACACAAAATTAAGCCAAAAACACACACAATTGAGAGGCAAAGGGTCTATAAGAGTTCTGGAGGTTGATAGGAGCGATCTTGAGGATTGTTCATGTAATTTTATGCAATTGTTGCATAAGTTTAATTACATGTAACTTTTTTATGATCTAACTCTCAATTGAACATCTACTTGAATTCATCTTGTTTGGTGCTCTAACCACCCTTACACACTAATTTTTTCATCTTTACGTGTTTTTAACTAGCTGTTGAATGCGTTTGGAGTTTGCTACAACCCAAACAAGTAAAAGATTTAAGAAAGGAGGAGCATGTACAAAGTACATTTGTTGTAATTTTATGTTCTTACATTCTGCTTTTTACGTGCATATGGATTTTGGATTTTCTAGGGATGTTGTGGTATTGTAATTTTGATTCCAATGCTTCTGCTACATAGCCATACACGAGATGCATGGACCCATGACTCCCTAACACAAAATATACCAAATTAATTGTTATAAATTTAAATACATCGATACACCAAATCATCCAAGTTTGTTGAATATAAATTATGTAAAATGAGTAGCATTATAATTTGTATGATATAAAAATCATCAAGTTAACATTGTATAGTTACCTAAGATAATTCTCTAACACAAGGCCCTTCTCTTGAAGTTGTTTCAACCTACAATTTGCATGATAATAACACTAATAATTAGATAAGAGCTAAAAAAGATATAGAAAAAGTATTAATCTCTTATATTGATATGTTGTTCATTATGTTTTGTTATTTTACATATTTTACTATTGTGTCCACAAGAATCACATTTTCGCGCTTGACCTTTTTGTTACACCTTACTTGCACTTGGTATTTTCTTTAGTTCATTTTTATCTCTCCTCTTTATCCTCTTAGCCTTTTTGGTATCCCTCTCTTGGTGAATGTATTTCCTCAAAATCATTCAATATCCAAAAGTCCCTAATATAATAGGTTGCAACACTTGATCATACACTTCTAAAAAGGTACTCTTTTGTAGCAGTCAGCTATAAATGCCTTTGATTTTTGTTTGGAGTGATTAGTAGCACTAATCGCATATTTGCATGGGTAACCATATAAGTCTTATGCTCTAATTGCCCCTTCTTAGTCTTATAATATGCTTTCCATCCCTTTTACTTATCTCTTATGCTCTATCACTGTTCCACATAGTTCTCTATTACATTGCCTCCTTCTTTATTTTTTCTAGCTTTTTCATAACTGCAGGTGCAATATTTGATTTCATCATGTTTCCTTATCACCATTATCCTTATAGTTTCTAATATACTGATCGCTAGTTTGTCTTTTACTACTATGATTGAAAGTCTCACTTAGGTTATTGTCAACAACCAAATATTTCTATTCAAATGATTAGTATGACCTAGCACAAGTCTCTTGTGGATATTCAAGCAAAGCATAAACACACCTAAGTTTAATTTATCTAATTTTTTAGTTGCTCATTGAAGTCTTTGACGTATGTTTACCATATACATGCCCATAATTGTCTTATCAAGTCTTCACCGTTCTATGGTCCATGTCAATAATGGCTAATCTTTCTAGTACCCATTTTGTGACATGCATTTGGAAGTGTCTCCTTAACAACTCTGATTAATCCCTAGATACATAAGTCATGAAATAATAATCAAATAACGAAATGTAACAAAAAATCATACAAATAACATAAATAAAAAACTATACACCTTTTGTCTATTAGAAATTATTGTGACTCCATATCCATGTTCTAACTTTAAATTAACTGATAGGAGTGAAAAAACCTAACTCCATGAATTAGTATTATCAAATTTAACAATTACCCATACTATAGGATATATATCTCCATCTTTATCCTTTCCAACTTGCTGATTAATTTCCTTGAAATTCAGTCTTCAAGAAATAACCATCCATCCTAAATATGGGCCTCAAGTGCCTACATCCTTCTTTTATAGCCCTAAACAAATGTATAACCTCTTCAACTATAACAATGAGGTTTCTTTTAATGACTATCATAGAAACTGACTGATAGAGTTATACCACATTGTGAAATAAGGAGAAGATGCACCATTTTTTGAATAAGGAGAAGTCTACCACGAGAATTGCACCACACCATCTGTTGATGAATGCCCACACTAAGAAATAGAGAAAGGACACACAACCATAAATAAAGAAATACGAGATTAGGGATTTCAACACCCCTAAATAAAAAACATAAGAAATTATGGATGTTATGAATTGTCTCCTTGCCTAAATTTAGAATGAACCAAACTGGAAAGTTGGTCAATTTATGATTATTTTAGTTGAATCGGTTGGTCCGATCCATTTTTTAAATAATTACTTATTCTAATGAATTAAGGCTCAAACTATGATATTTAATGTACATATTCATTCTCTAGTTGTTTAAGGATTTTAATGACTATCTATTAAATATGCTTAACTCAATTATGGTCTATTTATTCTTAAATAACTAAATGTATCTATTAAAGACACAAATTAGTCTTTGCAATAACTAGTAACAATGATAATATTAATCAATTTGTGAAACTGGTCAATCAATATGCTAATTAGTGTCCATGCAAAAACTCATTGTATATGAAATATTTCTTTCAATAACACTAATAAACTAATATGTAACACTAGTAAACCTTTTGTTTTAGTACCTAAATGAACTTAAATCTTTGATTGGTAGTTTCCTTCTTCTTTTCAACCTACACTTCTAAGGTTTACTTACCAGTTTTTTGTTTAGGAAAAACAATCTATCAATGTGTTCATATTTATTAAAACATGACATACTATGTTATATAAGTGGTGATGATGCATAAATGCATTGCTTGGACTTCCATATATGTATGAAAAATAAGGAATCTTCCTTTTAATATTAAAAGGGTTGAATATTCTTATAGGGTAATGAAATGAGCTACCAAGATTATAAGTATGATAGCTAATATGAAAGAAAGATTGATGACTACTTCTTTAAGGCTTAAAGGGGTGTGAGTAGATTTGCATTTTATCATATAAGCTATACCTATTCTTATCTTGAGAGTATTGAGTAACTATATGTTGAGATATAGATCTATATATAAAACATGAGATTTGTTTTTAAGGGGTTGCCTTGTATATATTTTGTATACATGTGTTTGTTTATATATGAGTGTATCATGTTCATTTTCTATCTTAGTAAAGGCTCTTCACTATGCATATGTTCTCCTTTGACAAATATAGTTTTGGTGTCGGATGCACTTTCATAAGTATGCTCAATCTTATGCATATTATTGAAATTATTTTCAGTTCCTAATATGTTTTAGTTTTTTTTCACCCATTAATGAATTTGTATAATGAACCCTTGAGAACATTAATATCCTTTTTCAATGTCTTATATTAATGCTTTAATACACTTAATGTATGATTGTTATTAATGATGATATTTTTGATATTTCCATAATATGTAATTCACTTTTCATCTTTTCATTATCATTCATGTATGCACCTAATCGTTTTTTTAACTCCCTTGAGTTTGAAAGATAATTTCTTCCTTTTCTTACTCATAATTTCTAAACTTTTAAC
Organism: Erythroxylum reticulatum; assembly: GCA_025504915.1. Lineage (NCBI taxonomy): Eukaryota > Viridiplantae > Streptophyta > Magnoliopsida > Malpighiales > Erythroxylaceae > Erythroxylum > Erythroxylum reticulatum. Next base: position 10,949,070 of record JANSVA010000218.1, on the reverse strand, counting down.
TAGTTCATTATATGTGAAATTACTATTACATGAATTAGAGTTGGATGTTACCTCATCACCATCCTTAACAGTAAAGCACATTTGAATTATCTTCTTCTAAATACTCATTTTCAAATCCATTTATGTCATCCCAAATTAGGGCTTTAAATGCTTTCTTCTTCTTTTTTTCCCCCTTCTTCCCCCTACTTATTAATTTTTTTTCACACTTTTCATTATCTTTAAGAAGAAGTCATTATAATTTCATATGGTTAGATGTTTTACTTTTAAAACAAATAATGCTAGCAAATTTATTCTTATATCACCATTACCTTCCTTTAAGTCCTTTATTTTGTAAAAATTATTTCTTTTAAAAAATTATTAAATTTTTTAAAGACAAAAGTGAGGTATTTATCATTACTTCCACTTATAGATGTCTCTTTTTCACTTGATTCCTCACTTATGACTTTGAATGCTAAGGATATTTTTCTTTGGAAATGTTATTTTTTCTTGCATCTTTTGAAGTTTTATTAATATATAAGGACAGATCTAATAAGTTCCTCTAATGGTAGTGTTGTTAAATCCTTGGCTTTTTATATAACTATTACTT